>NW_021027047.1:151459-206419 GCF_004153795.1 Camellia sinensis | reverse complement strand
AAGGACATAGCTTGGAAGGTCTTGGGAGTTGAAGACTCTTTTGTTGTTTACTTTTTGTGTATCACATGTAAATTCATGTCGAGGGCTTAATGTGTTTGAGTTAGTACTCTTTTTTTTGTAACCAAGTGTTGGCTTGGAAAGTTGTAAGCCCATAGGGCATTTACTTTTGCTGTCGACATGTAATACTTTTGTAATGAATACTCTGATAAATGAAAAAATGCTTTATTCTCTTATGTCTATGCATGTCAAGAATGTGGGTTTTTATGTATTATTTTGAGGGCGTTACAATGAAAATGTTATGTATATGTATGATATGATGTATTAAGATCTTGGCATATAGACACTGCTCAATGGATATTTTATTTTGATATGATATTTGCTTTTGTTCAGGCCCCAATATTGAATAAAACTTAAGGAAATTTGGTTTTGAGGCATATGTACGGGCCGGTCATGTTCAAATTTTTAGGGACATGTTTGGGTCATGACATGATCCCTCAAATCAACATCAGTCTTCGATGTAACAGAGAGAGAGAGAGAGCTGATTTCTTGTAATTAATCAACTGACTAGAAGCTTGTTCATACATAGATGAACTTTTTTATTTATTTTATTTTATTTTTTTTGAAATTATGTCCTTCCTCCATAGTACCCCTCCCAAAAAACAAGTTATCATCTGCAAAAATAAAATAAAATAAAATATAAAAAATAGATGAGATACACTAGGGCTTTCTCGAGCGATCTGAAGACCATGCATCACATCCTCTTTTTCACCTCTAGAGAGTATAGATGAAAGTGCCTATGCACGAAGTATATATATATATCCTCGTCTAAGATCTTTTACGGGTTGATATGACTCATTTTCATTCAGAGCTAAGTATGACACGGGACTTCAAACAATCCATAATTTTCCCGATACAAAAGATGCTAATACCAAAATCCTAGGCTCTTTATGCCGTTATCAAGAACCCCCTTAGGCTCTTTAATTGACAACAAAGCACAATTCTAGTGAATAATTGGTAAGAAATTTTTTGAATAGATAAAAGTTTCGATAAAAGTTTCAATGGTCTATCTCAACAAGAGTAAACTTATATCTCATTTCTTTTATTGAAATGTATCAACAAATCACAACACTACTACAAAATCATAAATAGATCACACTTTTTTTTGTGTAATGTATATTTTTAATTACACTTTTTAAGTTTTGTCAAAGTGTGATCTTTGGGAGTGTAATTAAAAAGGCTCATTTTTAATCACACTCACAGAGTGTCATTAAAAGATGATTCCATCACGCTTTTTGCGTGTGATAATAAATATTTAGATCACATCTTTTAAGTGTGATTAATAACATTTAGATCACATCTTTTAAATGTGATTAATAACTAATAAAACCTGTGATAATAAACACTTAGATCACATCTTTTAAATGTGATTAATAATATTTAGATCACATCTTTTAAGTGTGATTAATAACTAATAAAACCTGTGATGATAAATATTTAAATCACAGACTTTAAGTGAGATTAATATCTAATAAAACCTATGATTAATAATGAGATAAGATCACACGCTTTATGCATTTCTCATCACAGTTAATGCGTGTGATAAAAAAAGGATTCAATATATTTGAAGAATAATCAATATTATTTTTGTATGCACATTTGAAAAATGTAATACACACTATATACTATACCTTGAATCACAACCACATATTGAATAGAATAACGTCGTGTATTTCATAAATAAAAATTAAATGTTCCAAAGTATATACAAAGGAATTAAATAAAAAAAATTTAACCGTGCTTACATATATTAAAAAATGAAAAAACTTGAACAACTAAGGTAGCGTTTGGTAGAGTTTTCTAAATATGATTTGAGAATAGGGTTGTATTTTAAGTTTGTGAGTTTTGGAATTATGATTTGAGTGTGGAAAATTTGTTTGGTGAATGAGTTTTGAAAAGAGTTTTAAATTGAATGAGAAATTTTTGATGTGACATATGATATTTAATACAAAAACTTACAACTCATAACCAAACACACAACTCAAAAAGCTCAAAAAAAAAAAATTAAAAAAATTTTGAATTTTTTTTTATTTAAAATATAAAAATAACAGGGGCCAATTGTATATATAAAAAAAAATTAAATAAAAGCATTGTTTCGGTCAACCGGCCGGACGTCCGGGAGGACAACCAGTTAGCCCAAATTTTCCTGCCTTAGAAAGAATTTTCAGAGGTGGGTGTGGAATTAACTTTTGAAAACTGTGAACAAAGAAGACACTCAGAAGTGAGGGTAGAAATATGTTTAGAGAACTCTACCAAACATCTTTGACCATATTTTGCATCTCTCCAAGAAATTTTTGACTTGAAAAATGAAAATACAAATTAATTCAGAAACTGCTAGGAGCATATGAATAAACTAACTATTTGTAGAGATTGTTCTAGTCTTACAAAAGATAAAGTTGGATATTTTCTCATCACACTGACTCTTCATCTCCTGTATCAATAGAAAAAGAATAACCATTTTGATTATTACTATAATAAATGTTTGGATTACCATATAGATTTGACATATACATAGAATCAATAAATCCAAAATGAAAATCTTACAAGCATGGCCAGATATTTTAAAGTCATAAAACCAAATATAAATAGAATCAATAAATTCAAAATAAAATCTTGAAGTGATTAGGTATTCCTCACCAACTAAAGGAATTGTTTATTAGCAATTTAAACAACGGAAGTTATATCATACTTACATGTTGGATTTCAACTCATATTCTTTAGGATGAAATTAATCCATTCAACTCTCACGTCATCAAGTTCTGTTTCCATGTAAATCTTTTTTTCCATTAATTCATGATCAATTCAACTTTTTCATAAACTCAAGTCACTACATTTCAAGTTTATTATGAATTTTCCCTGTAGAGTAAATCTAACTATGCAAAGAATTTTCACAGAATGGAATACAAATGTGAGAGACTGTTCCATTATGTGAAAATCTTCTGTATTTGTATGTTTCTTTTATGTCACAACTTCACAAGACAGTGAAAGAGGTGTTATTTTTGTGAACTTACAGGCCAATGACAAGTTTATCAGCTGAACAAGTGGCCATATCCTAGCTACATGGATCAACAGCATCACTATCCCAATTATCTAGCACACCGTGAGGATCTTCCAAAGAAGCTTTGATACCCATCAAAACTTGCACTGATTTAAAAAAATACATATATATATATATATATATATATTACTTTAAGAAAGAAAAAAAAACTTCTAGTCAAATTGATATCATTTTTTATTTTTAATGAAACAAACAATGAAAAGTTTTTTTTTATCTTTGTGTACAAATAGTTTTCAAAAATTTACAAAACAACTAAAAAGTGTTTCCTCCAAAAATGGGTGCTTTTAGAAATTTTTTCAGAAACATTTTGCCAAATAAGCTTTTCAATTGGGTATCATTTTCATTTTGGATATTTTTTTGTTTTCCACGAAAGCTCGAAAACACCCATCATTTCCATCTTTGTGCAAAAATAGTTTTTAAAAATTTAAAGAACTTCTTAAAAGTATTTCCTAAAAAATGGGTGTTTTCAAAAATTCTTCCAAAAGCAGTTTCCAAAACATTGTTCCAAACAAGTTTTTCATGTCTCACTTCTTGAAGGATCAAAAGGATAAACAAATTAAGAATTAAAAATCACTTACCTTCAAAGTTGACTCCTTTGGGGGAAATCAAAGCACTGTGAGAATTAAAATTATTTTAATTCAGAAAGAAGAATACCTCATGCCATGATGTTCAAACCTTTGAATCTTGTTCTTGAATGGTCAAGTCTTGAATAAACAAAACACACTCACAGAACACTTTCATAGAACCATATGGGAAAAGAGTTTCAAGCCTATTCTATTTACCAAAACAATGTCTGTGTTTAATGGCTATCACATGCATATATATAGATAGGCTTAGACCCATATCCAAGTGTAACTCCTTATAACTTCCCACCATCAAGGAAGTTGTAACGTCCCATGAAACCAGCATATGGGATAGTGAACAGACATTAGTTACCCATTAACCATTAAACTTATTAAATATATATAATAAATATATACATAAATAAATAAAACAAACATGTGGCATATGGGCCACTTTATGGATATTCTTACATTCTCCCACTTGGCACATATAACACAGGTTGTTGACTGTCGGGTAACTAACAAACTAATTATGGCCATTAAATAAAAATACCCAAAGCTTAGAGTTATAATACACGAATCATGGCGGTCATACTCCATCAATAGAGTATTTCCTTCCATGTATTACATTGTATCATACCCTCAACTTTATGTGGTGTCATGCTTTATGAATAATTTCTAATAAGTTATTCTGGGTCCAATGATCCCTATGGATCAATAGTCACAATGGATTGCATAGCATCACAAATACTTTAGGTGCACAAAATGATGCTTTTCACTAATAATAATCAAAATGTCATGATAACTAGAAAAATTATTAAGCTAACCAATCAGTCCCAGGCTCTCAACGTTTTTCGAAAACACCTTATAGAAAGACCTTTGGTCATGGGATCTGTAACCATCATATTGGTACTAATATGCTCAATGATGACTGCTTGCTTCTTAGCACGATCTCAAACAGCAAGATACTTTATGTCAATATGCTTGCTTCGGCTACCACTTTTGTTGTTGTTAGAGAAGAAAACCACAGCCGATTATCACAATAAACCTTTAATGGCCTAGAAATTGAATCCACAATTCGAAGCCTTGTGATAAAATTCCTTAACCAAATAGCCTGTGCTGTTACTTCAAAGCAAGCTATAAACTCTGCTTCCATTGTTGACGATGCAATTATCGTCTCTTTGGCGCTCTTCCATGAAACAGCACCGCTTGCTAGCAGATAGACATATCCTAAAGTGGATTTTCCGAAATCTTGACAACCCGCAAAATTCGAGTCTGAATATCAAACCACCTCAAGACAATCAACATGCTTGTAAGTAAGCATGTAGTCCTTGGTTCCCATTAAGTAGCTCATGATTTTCTTTGCAGCCTTCCAATGTTCCATTCCTGGATTACTTTGGTATCTTCTAAGCATCCCAATTGCAAATGCAATGTCTGGTCGTGTACAAACCAGAGCATGCATTAAACTGCGTATGGCAGACGCATAGGGAATGCTAACCATTTGTTTCTTTTCCAAATCATTCTTCGGACATTAACTTAAATTGAATTTCTCACCCTTTAAAATGGACGTTGCATTAGGAGTGTAATCAGTCATCTTGAATTTCTCCAAAACTCTTTCAATGTAGGCTTTATGAGACAGTCCTAATGTCCTTTCGGACATATCTCTGTGAATCTCTATGCCAATGACATAAGAAGCTTCACCCATATACTTCATTTCAAAATTTTGAGAAAGAAATTGTTTAGTATCATGCAACAATCTCAAATCATTAGGTGCAAGTAAAATGTCATCCACATATAGAACTAGAAAAATGTATTTTCTCCCACAAACCTTAAGGTATATACAGTTGTCCACAACATACTCTGTAAAACCATATGAAGTAATAACATTGTGGAACTTTAAATACCACTGTCGGGAAGCTTGTTTTAGTCCATATACGGATTTCTTGAGCTTGCAAACTAAGTTACTATCTTTATCAGAACAAAAACCTTCAGGTTGCTTTATGTTGTAGACACCCCATTTTTGATCATCCTCAAGACTTGGACATCATCATTTGAACACTCGATGATCATCCATGCTCGTGTTCATTTTGAGTTCCGGAAGGTCTCGGCTGCGCGCCTTGCCTTAGGGTCTCTCAACTTGTCTGTTTTATGCTTGGTTGTGGACCAAGGACTTGTGGTTTTGCTTCTGAGGGAAGAGGGTGGCTTGTTGGCCATCCCCTCAACCCATCGGCTAAGGCATTGTGCCATCGGCTATGTTTTCTTGCCATCGGGAAAAAGTGGTGGCAGATTGGCACTTTTTTTGGTCGATCGACACTTTTTTTGGTCGATCGTCCATATTTTTGAGCCGAGACCTTTCCATCTGCTTTTTGCAGATATTTTCTGCCAACTGTGACAACTGGTGGGCACAATTCCCATCCTCCATACACGTGTATGGAGGGATTTGTTTCAAGACTCAAGCTTGTTGAACAAGCTTGAGGATTGAAATTCTATAAGAGGGAAGCCTCCTCTCCCTTTCCAGAGGTTCAGAAAATTGCATACACAAGTTATATATCTCTCTCTAAATCTCCCTCTCTCTCTATGTTTTGTGTGTGTTTGTGCCTTAAAGTGTGTTTTCTTCACACTTTTGCACTAGAGCACCTAGCAATACACCATCCTTTGGTTGCTGAGGTCCTTAGGAGTTGGTTTTAGAGTTCTTGGAGTGGTTTTGGTCAGAGAAAGTTGCTGGAGTTGTGTTCTTGAAGGTGTTCTTCAAGGGTGAGTAAACTACCTTTTAATCCCTCATTCTTCCTTAAGCTTTTAGACATATTTGGATATTGTTTTAAGCTTAACTCTAAACTGTAAAAAGTTCTGATTTTGCATGGTTGTGAAGTTTGTTTAAGGTCACTTTTTGGTTGGGGATAGTCTACCCCCTCATAGGCCTTTTTTGGCCATGTTTTGTGCCTTTTTTTTTTGAGCTTTGGAACCATCTTGTTTTGACCTTCTCACCACTGAAATCCAGAGGATTTTCAGTGGTGGAGAAGTGGTTTTGGAGTCTTGAATAGGAGAGGGACACCCCTCTCTCCTTGTCTCTCATTTGCTTGTATTTATGGCTCATAATGGTAGCATGTTTGCTTAGCATGTTTTGGCTTCATTTTAGAAAGTATTTGGTGTTATTTGGCCATGCTATACCTCTGTTTTAAGTTGGTTTGATAGCCTTTTACATGCATCATGCACTTGTCTTGCAATCCTCTCATTTGCCTTAACATGCATCATGCATTTGGACCATCATGCTTGCGTATTTTGGCTCAACTCAAAGGAACTTTTAGTTATGTTTTACCATGTTTAAGCTCTGTTTGGTGTTGTTTTAGTCATGCATGCAATGTTTTGTGTAGCCTTGGTTCAATCTAGCTTGTTGGCTTTGAGTGTCCAAGTCATTAGCGTGCATAGCTTTGACCATTTTCATGATTTGGCATCATTTCCTATGTGATTTCAGTCCATATAGAGTGGTCATACACTTGCACTTGTCACTCCTTTAATGCTTTAAAAAGTTAGTGTTTTATGCCTCATGAATGGATCATTGTGCATGCCATCATACTTAGGCTTTTGGGATGCCACCTCAATGGATTTTTGGGCTTATTTTGACATGCCATAACTCTGTTTTTCATTGGTTAAGTCATGCCATGGTTGGTTGTAATAGGTGTAGTGTAACACCCCTTGTTAGCTTTGCATGCCTCATGCCTTTTGGACTTTTGTTGGCTTGTTTTAGCTTTGGCCCTTGCATGTTTTAGACTCCTTTTTGCACGATATAGGACTGTTTTGGTTGTCCTTGGCTCTTTGGGGCTCGATTCATTTGGCCTTAGTACAAGCTCTTTGGCTAGCCTTAAGCCTTGAGCTTCTTTGCATGTTATGCTTGACTTGTTTATGTGATTTGGCATCATTCCTAGCATCATTTCAGAGCATGCAATGTTGTCACATTTGCATGCTTTTCACTCTTTAAGTGCCCTTAAGAGTTGGTATCTTCATGACTTGTTTAACCAAAGTGTATGCATGATTGTATATGTTTTTGTCTTCATTTTCATTGCATTTTTGCCACTGATTTGGGCATGGCTGAGGTCTGCCCACTTTGGTTTGAGTCCATCTTTGCATGTTGTTGCCTGCTTGCTAGTTTGCATGTTGTTGCATGCTTGTCCATCCTTGTATGCCATGCATGTTTGTATGTTTAGAATGAATTTTGCATGCTTGGAAATTTGTACATTGTCACATGCTTGTTTAGGTTGCATTGCATTTGGCATGCTTGTTACCTTAGCCTTGTATGCATGTTTGAGTCATATTGCATTTGGCATGCTCATGTTGCATTGCATATCTTTTCCATGTTGCATGCATTGCATTGTGTTTGGTTTGGGGTGTCAAACCAAACACGAGGATTGAGGGACGTTTCGTACTTGAAGTGACGAAACGTGCCTCAATCCTCGGTCGCCGACACTCTTGATCCAACATGATAGAGTGCGAGGCATTCATGTATTTTTGTGCATTCATTCCGTATTGATTTGTGACATTCGGCCTCTTTGGCCATCATACATCGAAATGCATGATTGATGGCTTGAGAGTCGAATACTACGCTCCTTGGAGTCTCAAACATGATAAGGGGTGTAGTTGCACAACATTTTCTTCCAAATGTATTGCCATGCCCTTGTTTGTCCTCTGCTGTAGCAACAGGAGCAGTTTGCAGGAAGAGATGGCCGATCGGCTATCTTCAGTGCCGATCGGCTAACAATATTTGGCCGATGGACCAAAAAGTGGTCCATGATCCTTTTCCCTTGGCCGATGGCCATACCATTTGGCCGATGGCCTCTCACAGTGTTCATGAAGTGGTCCAGAAGCATCACAGAGATTTTCACAGTATTCAGAGGAGCATAAGTGTGCAAACAGAGGCAACATGGGGCATGGCAACAGATTTCTGAGCGAAGCCGACCGAGCATGCATTTGTCCCTCCTCTTGAGGCCGTTTTGTAACTTCATTAATTTTCTTAATTAGTTAAGAGTTTTGTAATAATTAATTAGCTAGGGTAGTTAATTAATTAGTTGATTGGTATTATTTATTCGGACCCTCCGTCGAGAGGCCATATGTTGTAAGAAGGGTGTGTGTGTGTGTGTGCATGTCTTCCAACCCCCATTTCTTTCTCCCTTTTACTTAACCCCTTACAATGGTTAGTTCTAGGTCATGTTTCAATTAGCATCTCCATGCTCGCATGTTTGCATCCATTCATTTGTATTGCATGCACCGGGCTCGGCATATCGTACTAACTGCATCGTATTTCAATTCCTACTTGAATACATGATTATCAAGTTGCATCTCATATGCCATTTTAGAATAGTCGAGCTTATTTCTAGTTGCATTTTGCATGTGTTGCATTAGGCATTGTCGACATAGCTAGGATCATGCATTGATTACTAACTAGCTATTGTTTTGGCTCGGAATACTAGGTAAGCTTTTACGCTTTAGCATCTTGCATGAGTGTGAGTGCTACCATGACAGCATGCTTGCCCTGAGGCTAACTGCTTATATGTTTAACTGCCTGAATGCCTGTGGGTGAAGGTTGGATTACTTGAATTGGAACAATTCATCGAAATGTAAGTTTTAAGCCCACTTGAGATTGGCAAAATCATGTTTTCTAAGCCCACTTAAGGATGGCAAAATCCACGTCTTAGCCTATTTGCGAGTAGCACCTTCAAACCATTTTCAAACAAACATGAAATGTTTTGTTCCAACTTAGGCGATCTAGTCTATACTTGTGTGTTGTGCGCATCACATAGTAATTCTAGCTAATAACCGGAATAAGAACGCATGTGTTTTCAAAAAACAAGATATCATGTTAGTAAAGGCCGATCTTTGATCAGGCGAGCAGGGGTGCTCATTGCATGACCTTCCGCTCTCGTACCTAAGTTCCCGAGCTGAGGCAACTTTGGTGATGACGGACACGCGGCCTTAGGCACGGGTCAGGGTTTCCTAAATTTCCCCCCAAAACAAAATATTTGGGTGGCGACTTTGTATCTGGCAAAGCAATCCATGTTTGACACTTCATTATTAAAATCAGTTTTCCAAAATGATTTGCCGGATTTGGACTCTTTGGTGATTTATCGGTCTCACATTGCACTTTGTGAGATTAGATTCAGAACCGTTACATTTGAGTCCAAACTTTAGTATGCTAATGAACAAACCGGATTTCGTGCCGATCTCGCACGCGGGGGCCGGGACGTTCGGGCACGTCCACAGTTTTTGGCGACTCTGCTAGGGAACTTAGAAAACTTGACTCGAACTCATGATATCTTGTTTTGATTACACTTATGTGTCTCTTTGCATTGCATTTGCATTGGTGTGCCTAGGACACCGTGTTTGCTGTATGCTATTCCTGAACAGTTTGTTGGACGCCCGCTTTGAGAAGCGTGCCATATGGTTGACCGGTTTCGAGCTCTACCCCGACGGGAACACAAACCTCGGTTTTTACGGAGGCACCCTTTTTGACCATTTGACCTAGTGCATATCAGAAACTGTAGTGACCGTTACAATCTAGGACAGGTTGCTTACCCGATTATAGGTTATTTGAAACTGCTGTGTGCGTAGTGAAACTCTACCTCCTAACAATAGGACAGGGAAGCCCTACCCCAACATATGGGTGTTTTGGCTCTCACTTGGTTGTTATGTGCTTTAGAGTTGGCCTCTACAGGAATACGTGTATCAGTTTGCAAGTCTGGGTATCAGGCCTACGGGCATCAGTATTTGGGAATCAGTTTTACCTGCTGATATCAGATTCAGATTTGGGCAGTGATTTGGGAACAATGATCAGTGGTTGAGAACAGTTCTTTCAGCTTGTGTTTGCCAACTGCGTGTTGTCTTTATTTAAGCTGTTATGTTGTCCGTTTTTCTGTTCATTATTTTCTTATTATGCTTTATTTATCTTTTTGCAAGGTAGTTTAGCACCATTGCATCTGACCAGGCAGATATCCCCCGAGCACTCTGGGTTAGAGGTCGTATCCAGGGATCTGATAGACGGACAAGCAGTGTTCCTTTCTTTATCCTCGGTTACCAGACGGAGGTCAAAAAGGTGCAATGTATCAGTACAGCGGTCGCCAGATCAGTGGTCTACCCCACCAGTGAACAGTCAGGCTGAGGTCTCAGTTTCTACTACAAGGATAGATATACCGATTATTCAGCTAGATCAGCATAACATGGCAGGTATAGAGGAGATGATGCGTCAGCTCCAGGAAAGTATGAAAATCATGTAGCAGAATTTGCCGCACGCTAGGCTGAGGTTATGGCCCAACAGGCAGATTTGATTGCTAGATTGCAGCAACAACAACCACCACAGCAAGCCGGAGCATCTGGTTCGCACTAGGTTCCTCTCCCACCAAGAGTTCCAATACTCGGGGAGACCGCTAACGTTCAGGACAATACGGACGATCCAACGAGGCCGGCTCCGCCCCCGATCCTACCCCAGCTATCTAAAGCACCTATCAACCTATCGAATTCTCCCTTTGAGTTCGAAGTGGACCCCATAGCACTAAAAGTGAGCAAGCTTGAAAAGTTGTTCAAGAAGTCTCAGGGCGTGAAATCCATTCCATATATAGAGGACGGGTATGCCGACTCGGCCGTGACTTGGCCAGATCGGTTTAAAATGCCGCACATAGACCGTTTCGACGGGTCTGGAGATCCTATGGTGCATTTACGGTTATTTTCAGACATACTAAGGTCGATGGGCCTCTCCAGATTGTAGAAGCTTTCCTTGTTTGGCCGGACCCTGTCCGGTGTAGCGGCTATTTGGTATGCAAAAATGGAGGACTCTATTAAGAGGAATTGGGAGGAGATGGCTGAGGCCTTGGTAGCCTAATACTCATACAATACACAGATCGAGATCACAACTCACGATCTCGAGACAGCTAGGCAAGAGTCGAAGGAGAGCTTCTTCGATTTTGTGACCCTGTGGAGGGCCAAGGCCTCGATGATGACCATCAGGCTTGTTGACGAAGATCATATTTGGATGGTTGTGTGCAACCTCCAGCCCAAGCTCATGCAGAAGATGATCGTTCTCCCCCTCCCCACCTTTGCAGATCTACATGAGATAGGGGTACAGATCGAGGATGCTATGAAAGAGGGGCTCATTGATCATGAGAGAGAGCAGCCCAAGAGGGCATTCAACCGCAGTACGAATGCAGGCACAAGTAGTACTGCAGCTGCCAGAGCTTCAGATGTGAGTATGTTCCCTACCACCACCATCCCAAGAACCCTTTCAGCTACATCATTCACCAGTGCATCCGGAAGTAGCTCACAAACAACCAAGTTTCCACACCGAGGCCAAAGAACCTTCACCCCACTATACATGTCTTTGTCCAAGGCTTTGGGGGTTTTGATCAGGAAAGCGCACTTGAAGCCCCTAGAGCCGCGGCCGTTGCTAGAAAAACCTTCCCCCTTCCACAACCCAGCTAAATACTGCGTGTTTCACCAACAACATGGTCATGACACCGACCAGTGCTATAGATTGCGTCACGAGATCCAGGATCTCGTTGACAACAGGGTGATCGTGCCTCCGGAGAAACCGAATGTCACAACCAATCCTCTCCTACCACATAACCAAGCTCCACCTCCCAAACACATCAATATGATCCAAACTGGGGTTGTGTCATATGACCCTAGCATATATATCACCCCTTTTCACCTACCCAAGCTGGAGGTGTTCATTCCTGATAGCATTGACTTGTGCATGTTGGACTTCTCCCAAACCTAACTTAAAACGGTAGTAGTGGCTATCGAAGATAGAAGTGGGTCGGCTGTGGAGGCAGATGAGAATGATTATACAGAGCTTGAGGGGTCTACGAGCTTCATGTACAACCCGAGCAGTTGCATTACATCAGCAGGCCAGGCTAGGCCAAATGTGGAATTGCCAGAGGGAGCAATGATTTGTGTAGTACGGGAGGATGGACTTAATCAGGGGCTAGATGACCTAGCGGATCTGGAAGAGGACATTGCTAACCTTCAGTTTTTCAACGAACAAGATCCGGGGGACGTGACAGTCAACTGGTTTGATGTGGGTGGATCTGCAGAGTCTACTGGGTAGCTGACGATCAGCCGGATGTTGTTGAACAACCTCAGCTAGAGCAGAGTTCATCAGGGATAAGGGACGTCGACAGTGGCTGGAAGGGTCGAGAATCAGGATGCATCACCGGAGAGCGCCAGTGTTAAGAATTTTGCTCGCGATCCGGGCAATTTGAATACAAGAGATGTTGAACAGCAAGCTGCGCTGAAGCAATCTGAGCGGGAAAGGATTAAAGATTCAGAGAGGGTCAGAAAGGCCAAAGCCCCTACGGGGACAGAACGTGTTGTGTGCACAAGAATAGAACGTGTTGCGAGCAGAGGAACACAAGGTGCTATGGGCACAGGAATAGTTGTAACGGAGCCAGACAGGTGTCTGTCGGCTGTCGATGGCATGTGGTGGGAAAATGATGACCTATGTCTTGCCCACACAGATGAAGACTGGGGACAAAGCTAGCCGGATGATACTTGGTGCATTGGCGAAGTAGACCACATGACTAGGAGTGGGCGGTATTTCAAGCCCCCACACTTAGATCAACCAGAGGCGTCCAAAAAGGACAAAGAGGCAGAGAAGCAAAAGGATAAATTACTAGAAGAGGAGGCTGTGCTGAAATAGCTTAAGAAGATACAAGAAGATATCTCCATTTGGGGACTGCTTGTGGCTTCAAGAGTTCATCGATAGGCTGTCTTTTCTGCAATAGACAAGGCCCAACTTTCAATAGACACCACGCCTGAGCAGCTAGTAGGATTGGTTTTTCCAGGAGGAGCTTCCCCGACGTTGACCTTTTTCTGACAAGGAACTGCCACCTGAGGGCGCAAACCATAACAAACCTCTCTACATCTCTGTCAAGTGTAAAGACAAATGGATACCGGTAGTTCTTGTTGATACGGGATCCGCTATTAATGTGTGTTCGTCAAGGACGGCATATGCAATTAGGTTGAAGCCCGCGGACTTTGTGCCAACTGCCCAGGTGATAAGGGCCTACGACAATACTAGCAGAGAGGTGATGAGGAATGTGCAGATCTAGACACAGGTTGGTCCAAGACAACACGAGATTGACTTTCATGTCTTCGACGTTCCCGCAACTTTTAATCTACTCCTAGCCGCAACCTTTAATCTACTCCTAGGGCGACCGTGGTTGCAACAGGTGAAGGCCGTCTCTTTCACCCTGCATCAGATGTTGAAATACCCCCACGGGAAGGGGGTGGCTATTGTTTTTGGGAATTTGTCAATCCATCCGCCGCCAGAGGTGTCTACACCAGTTTTGGAAATTGAGCATGGCACGGAGGATGTTTTCCTGTCAGGATTCACCCTAGCCGAGGCACGGGTTATTCAGAATATCTTGGCTATTGATAAGGGGTTGTATGTCAGCGCACAGTCAGTATACCTCATGAACAAGCTCCAGCACGTCCTTGGGATGGGACTAGGAAGAAGCGGCCGGAAGGGCATTACAATATCGGCTGAAGTGCCGCTTAACCCGCATACCTTTGGCTTGGGTTATCTGCCCACCAAAGAGGACTGGGTGAGAAAGGGCAAAGAAATGACTGGGAGAGCCAGAGACAAGCAGACCTAGAGGCATTTTGAGTTGATGCATCGGCCTATCCAGGGCACCTTGAACGGACGCTCTGTCCGGGAGGGGAAAAACTTTCCATTCTGTGGCTTCCCAGAGCCATGGCTAAAGGCAGAAAAGAGGCGCCTGCCGGGTTTTGAGATCTTCTTCAACTTGCAGTTGACCGGGGATGATGTTGCCGAAGAGCAGACAGACCCATCAATTGAGGTTGAGCAGTGTAAGGAAGTGGATTTTGAGAGCACCGAGTTTCAAATGGGGGTAGCACTGGCTTGTCTACTTTCAGATCCTCCGATCGTACATGAGTGCTTGGGGGATGACCTCTCAGTGTCTATGATCGGGAATGAAACGGCTACGAGCCCACTTTCAAACATTCTGGATGCGTCCATCGCACCCTCCATTGTCTGGTAGTACGAGAAGGGATTCTTATCGAGCAGCACCAGGTCAGGTAGTGAGCCAGAATTTGATTCCACCGAGTCTGTTGAGTCAGAATCAGGTTCCAGCTCGTCTGAGTCTGAGTTTGGTATTCCTGGGGTTGACAACCCGGATGCCACAGTCCTGTCTAGGTCCTCTTTTTCTTTTTCCTTTGATTTCCTTGTAATAGAGGAATCAAGCGACTTGGAAGTGATTAATGAGAATGGAATGGTTGTGGCCTTCGAGTATTTTTTTGTGCCCTTGATTTATTACATTAATTCAGACTTTCAAAATTTTGATGAAAACGACGAGGAGGAAATTCCTCCGGTTTTGAAATATTTGCTGCATCAAGAGCAGGAGAGGTTTGTTAAACCGCTGGTTGATGAAATCATCGAAATTAATGTTGGTACTGAGAAGGACCCGCGGCTGGTCCAGATCGGGTCCACGTTGTCTTCGGAGGAGCACGAGCGCTTAGTCGCTTTATTAAAAGATTTCAAAGATGTTTTCGCGTGGTCATACGAAGACATGCCTGGAATCGATCCTGAGATTATATAGCACCGGATCCTTCTTGACCTAGAGGCCCGACCTATTAAGCAGAAGCTCAGAAGGATCCGCCCAGACTGGGCCATCAAGATCAAAGAAGAGGTCACCAAGCAAATTGACGCATGGTTTCTGCTGGTATTTGAATACCCAACTTGGTTAGCCAACATAGTTCCAGTGCCAAAAAAGGACGGCAAAATTCGGGTATGTGTGGACTTCAGGGATTTGAACAAAGCCAGTCCGAAGGACGACTTTCCTCGACCGCATATTGAAAAATTAGTGGATTTTAGTGCTGGGCACGCATTGCTCTCATTCACGGATGGCTTTTCAGGCTACAATCAGATATTGATGGACCCCGAAGATCGGGAGAAGACTGCTTTTACTAGCCCGTGGGGAACCTATTGTTATAGGGTGATGCCGTTTGGGCTGAAGAATGCTGGGGCTACATATCAACGGGCTGCGAGCATAATTTTGCATGACATGATCCACAAGAGCTTGAGGTGTACGTGGACGACATGATTGTCATGTCCAAGGAAAGAGAAGGCCACTACACCGCCTTGCAAAAGTTTTTCTAAAGGATCAGAGAATTTCAGTTGCGGCTGAATCCTCAGAAGTGTACATTTGGTGTTACAGTAGGGAAAATGCTGGGGTTCTTGATTACACAAAGAGGTATCGAAGTTGGCCCTTCCAAAATCAAGGCCATCTTAGAAATGCCACCACCAAGGACTGAAAAGGAGGTGCGAGGCTTTCTGGGTAAAGGGCAATTCATAAGACGGTTTATTGTAAAATGAACCTTGACTTGTGAACCACTGTTTGGTCTCTTGAAGAAAGGAAAGAAGTTCCAATGGGATGGCCGATGCCAAGCTGCTTTTGAACATATCAAACAATATTTACAAAACCCACCCGTGTTGTCACTGCTTGAGCCGAGGAAACCGTTGATTTTGTACCTTTCAGTGACTGAAACTACAATGGGCTGCATGCTTGGACAGGAGTCTGAAGACAAGGTAGAGAGAGCTATCTGCTACCTAAGCAAGAAGATGCTGGATTATGAAACCCGCTACACTCTGCTGGAGAAGGCTTGTCTGGCCTTGGTATGGGCTACCAGGAAGTTACGGCACTACCTGTTAGCTCACTCTGTAATACTTGTTTCGAGATTAGATCCCATCAAATATCTTTTCGAGAAACTGGCCCTTATGGGTAGGCTAGCCCGTTGGTTGCTTCTGCTTTCCGAATTCGATTTGAAGTATGTGACGCGCAAGTCAGTAAAGGGGAGAGCGGTAGCGGAGTTCCTAGCCGATCACCCAGTGGAAGAGGATGAAGCAGTTGAGTATCTGTTCCCAGACAAGGCCATTATGCATGTCGAAGAAGAGTTTTAGATGATGTATTTTGATGGAGCGTCAAACCAATACGGGTATGGGATAGGGGTGTTGCTAATAGCGCCCGACAATTCCCGCATACCCCTTGCATTCAAACTCCGGTTCAAAGTCTTGAACAATGAGCCAGAGTATGAGGCGCGTATTGTTGGACTAGAAGCAGCTCTGGAACTAGGGGGAAAATAGTTGGACGTCATCAGGGACTCGAACCTTGTTGTATCTCAAGCTAAAGGAGATTGGAAAGTCAAAGAAGAAAAGATGCGAATCTTCCACCAGACCTTGGACTTGCTGATTCCTCGGTTTGAAAAATTGAATTTCAGTCATCTGTTAAGAGAGAACAACAGGTTCGCTGATTCACTAGTAACTTTATCTTCTATGATAGACATCCCTTTTGGAGTCCAAATGCGTCCGTTCATCATCGGACAGAAATTTGCACCGGCCTATGAGCTGATTACTGCCATAGATGAGGTACAAGATGAGAACCCCTGGTATTACGATGTCTGGAACTTCTTGGAGCAAGAGGCGTATCCACCAGGGGCAAATGCCAAAGACAAAAGGGCAATTCGAAGAATGGCTGCTCAGTTCATCGTCTGCGGGGGAAAACTGTATAAGAGAGGTCATCTCGGGATGCATAAGCTGTGTGTTGATGCCGAAGAATCGATGCGTCCGAAGGAGGCCATCCATGGAGGAGAGTGTGGAGCGCACATGAATGGGTTGATGCTAGCCCGGAAAATTCTCAGACAGGGTTACTACTGGTCCACCGTGGAGGAAGATTGTAATGGCTTTGTCCGGCGATGCCACAAATGTCAGATCCATGCAAACTGCATGAACACTCCACCATCAAAGTTGTGCAACATGACTTCGCCATGGCCATTTTCAGTCTGCGGGATTGATGTAATCGGGGCTGTCACTCTGAAGGGGTCCAATGGGCATGAGTTCATTCTGGTCGCGATAGACTACTTTACGAAGTGGGTTGAGGCCCAATCTTATGCGATGTTGAAGGCGTAGCATATCGCAAAGTTCATCAGGAACAACATCATCTGTCGCTACGGGATCCCAAACGAGATCATTTCAGATAATGGTTCCCACTTCAAGAAGGAAGTGATCAACTTGTTAGAGAAGTACAACGTGACTTTTCACAAGTCATCTACATATCGGCCGCACACTAGCGGAGCTGTTGCGGCCGCCAACAAGAACATCAAGCGTATTTTACAGAAGATGGTGGAAACTTACCGGGACTGGCCAGATAAGCTGTCGTTTTCTCTGTGGGGCTACCGGATTTCAATTCGAACTTCTACTGGGGTGACTCCGTATTCCTTAGTCTATGGGATGGAGGCCATTCTACCAATCAAAATTGAGGTTCCGTCATTACGAGTACTGGCTGAGTGTCAGATAGCCAAGGCAGATTGGAAGCAAAGCAGGTTCGAAGAACTCATGCTCTTTGATGAAAGAAGGCTGAAAGCACTGTATCACGGTCAGGGTTATCAACAATGAATTGCCAAGGCTTTTAACAAGAAGGTTAAGTCTCGAAATTTGAAAGAAGGAGATTTGGTGCTCAAAGACAACTGAGCTCCCATCCACGACCCTAGGGGCAAGTTCAGACCCAATTGGACTGGTCCTTATATCATCAAGTCTATTTGGTCGGGTGGAGCTGTTGTTCTGATGGACCTAGATGGCCTAGAGTTCTCCAAACCGATCAACATGGACAAGTTGAAGAAATATTTTTCCTGAGTGGCTCACCAGGCCGAAAACCTGAAAGGGCGACCTAGGCAAAAGTTAGAGCACAAAAAAATTGAAATGATAAAAACTGAGCTCGCAAGGTTGGAAAACCAGAAAGGGCGGCCTTGGCAAAAGTTAGAGTGCAAAAGGACAGAGTTAATACAGAAGTGAACCCGAGCCGAACTACGTAAGGCTTGATTCCCATGTTTGGCATACGTAGGCGACTTCATCCTGAAGTCTAGCCATAAACACTTCCTCGATCAACCTTGTCCATGTGATCATGTTTGGTCATCTTTGTCTATTCCGCATTGAGGAGCTCGGTTGTGATCTCCGGAACAGTGCTATTTAGACTAGGGACAACTTTCCAGTTGCTGGGATCCGGGGTTGTACATCTCAGTGATAGATCTCAGGCGTGTCCAGTTTTGATCCATATCGAAAATGGCTTTGAAAAGTTTTAATAAAAGTTGATTTTGCTCAAATTAATCTTTTACGACTTAGACCATTTTTGGGCCAAACGAAAAAATTTTCAGTACCCACAACCTTCAATTACATTTATTTCAATACAGAGTTCTCATACTCTTGAATACAAATTGAAGTTCCTTTTCATTACATTCATAAAGAAAACCTAAAAGTTCTTATTAAAAGCAAATAAATTCGGGGCATAGTCAGGTGTTCCTGTGTCCCCTCCCCGAGCTGGTAGAAGCCTCTGATGCCAAAATGGGCCCTACCTGTGCCTCTTCATTGAACCAATCTATGCACTCATCAGAGAGGGTGCAACTGAAAGTGGAAGCGGGGGCCAGAAGTTCTCTCGTCCTCCATGCTGCGGCATATCGAGCCAGTTGTGCGCCTCGGACCGAAAATGTAGCAAGGTACTCTATCCCATCCTCCAGACAAGTCTGATCATGTCCAAACTGGCGTCGGATCTGGAACAAGAAGTAAAAGACACAGTATGTCAGGGCAATCAACTGAATCCCGGGCTGGCGGGTCATACTGTAGCTCGTCGCCGGCAGATTGAGCCAAGGGCAGTGCCAAGCAATATGATCCACGGACAAACTGGACATCCAGTTGTACCACCATCCCTCATCAGGGGCATCGACTAGACGTCGTTGGAAGAAATAGCTACGAGCTGAATATGCCGGGCATGAGTCCACCACTCTCAATTTATCCATCAACCATACTTGGGGAGGGATGAAAAATAAGAGATTAAAGAATAGAGACGTGTACATTTAGAGAAAAGTGAGAAAAAGGTTTTAAGAGAAAAATTGATCCAGAGGGCCGAGTGATGTAAGCAATATATGCGAGACGGGGTAGGGAAACATTACCTGCAGTGGTAGTGGACTCCCCACGAACCTAGCCGTCTCCCGATGATGAAAAGCGTCCATTACCATCAACGTCTCAGCTAGCGTCATGGCGATGCAGCTCTTGCCCTCTTTTAAGCCCTCGGCGACTTCAATCAAATGAGTGCTAAACCCACCAGACCCTGGGGCAAACAAGAAATGAGATAACATGCACAAGCTAAGCGCATGTCACCGGTAACCCTGCCAATGATGGTTGTCGCGATCACCGGCATCAGAAAACTGACAAATCAAGCTCGGAATGTCCAGCTCTCCATCGTGAATCAATGACCGAGTGTCGTGCATAGTAAGGCTGAACATTCGTCCTAAGGCTTGGACGTGGCCGAACCATAGCTGAGGCAAGATTTCTTCTTCGCGCTCGGATTCCATTAAAGCTTGGAAATCCTCGAAAGTGGGACACATCTCTTGTCCGCCAAAGCTAAAGATGTGTGTCACCAGATTCCAAAACCTTGCCGCGGCATGGAAGAACGGAAAACACAGCGGGGTGCGACTCAACGTGAATAGTGCATTTATGCCAAAGCCCTGGAAATTCAGCTTTTTCGAGCCATCCAAATTGGCAATCCAACTTGTGAGATTTTGGACGAGAAGTGCTTCCATTTGGTGCAAAAACTGAGCTGAAATAGAGAAAACTACGAAGCTGAGGCTTTTGTAGAGGATAAGGTGTTGAGTGGAAGACAGGTGTCAGCATTCTGGAGGTGGTTGCCATTTTTGGCCGATCGGCCAAAAAGAGTTCTGACCGACCACCTTTTTTGCCCGACCGGCTAGTAATGTTGGATGATGGCCATTTCTTGTGGCCGATGGCCTCTCCCCTTGTTCTATGAGCTGTCTATATGTTGAAGATGCTGAGAACTTGTTACTGGTTCCACTCCAAATGCCTTCCGGTGATGATTTCGCGAAGTCGCGCCTGTGTTACTGCAATTTGTTTATCGAGTTATTGTACTTTGCTTATCAAGTAATATTGTGTATTCTTTAAGTCTTTGTTTTGCTTATCGAGTTGTATTTGCATTGGGTTAGCTTGTCAAGTTCTTTGTTTTGCTTATCAAGTTGTTTTGTTGTTAGTTGGTTCACTACCTGATTAATTGCAATTCAAGTGTTTAGTTTTCAAAACAAAGTTCAATCTCATTTACATTGTTATGTAATGCGATGTGATGCAATGCGACGCTCAGAATGTACAAATGTAACACTTTTTGAACAAAACAGTTGTTTCATTTCATCATTTTTCTTTTGCAAAATTACATAGTTTTGAAGAAAGCAAAACCTGCCTGAGGCAGTACAATGTGCTTATACTACTAGTAAAAAGAAAAATAAAGCAAAAAAAAGAAGAAGAAAAGCAGCAAAATATCTGGATGGGTGCCGGTCGCCTCAAATGCGGGAGTCTGTCCTCGTCCTCTTCCTGGACGAAGGTCCAGGATCACCGCCATCACCTCCGCTGTCGGAGTTATCTCCGGCCTCACCCTGGGACGACCCTGCCTCCGCATCAGACTCGTCATCAGGGGAAGGCTCCCGTGAACTACTCGCAGCACGAGCTTGCCTGTGTCTGCCTCGGCGGTAGATAGTCATCCCCTGCCTGGCTCCCCCAGCTACTCTGGCAGGTGCTGAAGGTCCTGCTGGAGTACCCCCTGCGGCCGGTATCTGGAAAGGGGCCTGAAAAAAACAATTGGCAAACGCATCAGTTATGCTATGTAAAGTCGAGTATGAATACAGAATACATTTTGTGAGTACAGTGTATCAGTGCTATGAATGGTATGTGAGTGCTGTGTGTCAAGTGTCGTATTGATAATGTGATGTATTAGATCAGTATGGAATAGAATGTGCCGAGTCTTGAGGCCGAGGTTGAAAGAACTCACCGGGATGCCGTAAATGGTCAACAGGTCGATGCTCCTCTATAGCATCCCCATCACTGAAGCTGTTAGCTCCAAAGATTGTCCAGTGTACTTAATCGAAGCCTGCAAAAGTGTTGAAATCATTAGTATTCTGCGGGATGTTAAATTAAATGAAATGACTGTACAGAATGCAAAATAAAGCACATACCGGGGTCGAGCCGCGAACTCTGACAAGCTCATGATCAGCCGGAGGAGGAGCGATGGGTATCTGATAAGTCTCCCCACCCTGTCCTCGGCATGTCATGGTAGAGGGCAGGGCTGGCCACTCTAGTCCCTGTCCCCTCTGGGACCCACTCCTGCTACGGGACTGAGCCACCCTCGATGCTCCCGCTCCTGCCGCTGGCGCTGCAGGCCTCTCTCTCTTGACTCGGCAAGCACCGGTCAGAGGCCACATCAGATAAGCCTAGATGAACTTGGTGTAGTCACCCTCACCTCTGAAGGGGTCAGAGTCCCAGCCGATCGTATAATCCATCATCTCCTCCAAGGTGTACCTCTCGGTATGCCTCATATGGGTAGGAGGTGGACTCAGAACTATCTGCTCCGGTAAGCCGAGGGTCTGGCGCAGGAAACGCTCACTCTGGTACCAAACTCTGCAGACCGGACCCTCCAATAAAATCCTGAACCGGGCAGTCTCCCGAGCACCTGCATACTCCTCCCTCACTGCGTCAGGCAACGGAGCCCAGGGCTGCCAACTGATCTGCAAATAATGGGATATACAGTTTGTTATCTACTGTTGAAAGTATAATGTAAAGCGAAGCTTAAATGAACTGTAAAGTTTGAAACACCTCTACAGCAGTGATCGTGTCGAAGTATCTGCGAAAAAACAAGAAGGACTCCCGTGGCCACCGCTCGCACCTCACGTCATAGCGATGAGAATATGAAACGCCGAGGGGGATCTCCACATCCGGCACTGGGGCAAGCCTCGGAAAGTAGGCATACACCCACAACTACAGAGTGTAACAGGGCAAATATGAGTATGCTTATCACATAAAGCATAATGCAGATAAAGCAGAAATCAGAGAATGGTGTGTAGTGTTTTGTGCAGCATGTGAAGCGTATTGTGCAATGTACAGCCAGTGCAAAGCAGATTGCGTGTGCGCAGTGTGTGTGGTGTACAGATAGTGTAAAGCAAAAATGGAAAATGTACCTCCCAGGCTCGCCGATAGCCTCTGAGCAAGTGTCCGCTGCAGCGAGAGGATGAGCTCATATATTCGTAGAGCATGGCCAGGCCTGCGCCACCCTAGTCGTAGCGCCGAATCCTGGTCACGTCCACCTATGCGCTCAGTAGATAAAGGGCAACAGTGTTCGCCCGGTCGGCGAAAATGGTGGTCTCGAGCAAGAACATGATGAATTCACGAGCGTATTGCTCCTCCTCCTCCTGGGTTGTAAGGGCCTGTACCCTGAAGTGATCCTCGAACCAAGAGTACCTCATGAGCCTTGGCCAGGAGAGAGGTGGCCAAGCGTCGAGCAAAAACATCTGGGCGACGTCCCACTTATCCATATCAGCGTCAAAGGGAATCGGATCACCCCATACTCCGATGCTGGTGAGCATTGAGAAGTTAAAGGGAGTCATCGTCATCTCCCCTGTAGCAGAAAGGTGGAAGGAATCGGTGGTGTCCCACCACCTCTCTACCAGGGCACCGAGAAGGGGCCTACTCGTAGTGAGGCGCGACAGTCCCATACAGAAAACACCAAAGTCGGCCTGATCAATGATGTGGCGGACCGCATCGGGCAGCTCCATGTACCAACCTCAGGCGACAGTGTTCCCATACCCTTGGAAGGCATGTGAATCTCCGTATGTTCAAAACAGACAGATGCAAAGTAATGTCAGAAATACAGTATATTGAATGCATTCAGAATTGATGAATATGCAGTGTGTGTGCATGTGTTCAAGTTTAAACAGATATCGCGTGTGGGTGTACTCACGGTGAACTACACATATGATGTATTAGTGTGTTTGGGTTATTCAGTTATAGAGCAGTATCGGCAGTTGAAGATATCTGATCTACATTACGGAAATTGAAAGACGGGATGAGTATACCTCAGCGGCGCCGAAGGATAGGTGTGACTCTGGGTCGCGTAGGAAGAGCTCCAGTGGTGCACCCTGCGCGGAGCTCCTGAACTGACAAATGCTGTCAGGAGGCAGTATGTGTATCGCCGGCCGATATGTCGCCGGGTTGAACAGTTGAACACTCAACGACAAGAGCTCGACCTTAGGGTCCATGTCCATCTCCGGGGGAGTCCCACCTCGTGAAATGTCATCTGGCATCTCGAAAAGGGTGCAAAAATGGCCAAGGATGTGAAAAATGGGCAAGAATGCCAAAAGTCAACCCAAAAGTCAACCGCGAGGGGTGAAAATGGGAGAAAAGGCTAGAGTGTGGGGAAAGGCGCGAAGATCGAGATAAACTCAAGGGAAACAAACCCCAAGTGAAGGAAATCAAGAATGTGGCACCGAAATCAAGTTTTGTTCAGTTCGAAGTGTGCAAAACGAAGAGGGTTTCGCGAATCGAACGATGTAAAAGGCTCCAAAACGGGAGAAAAAAAAGGATCAAAGCGAGGAAAATGACCTAGAGAGGTAGGGAAATGTTTTTCGAGCTTGAGGAAGTGAGGAAATGGGGTTTGAGGCCCTATACTTAAAGACCCGAGGTGAATGGACAAAACTGCCCCGAAATTGCCATTTTTGGCCGATCGGCCAAATTGTTAGCCAATCGGTTAAATATTTGGCCGATAGTCTCCTTTTGTGGCCGATGGCCTCCCCTTGTGGTCGATGCACCTCCAATGTTCTTTTTTGGGTCAGTTGTGTTGATTGGTACCCTTATCTCTCAAGGCAGTGCAAGAAAGTATATTTTTGAAGCTTAATCGGCCTTCGTGTGGACCTCAAAACCGTGTTTTCCATGTGCGACATTCGATATGTGCGAGGTGTATCCTTTTTCATATCCTTCTATATTGCGGAACTCGAGAACTACTTTTGAGCATTTTGCATTACAATGTTTTGTCATAAGTGCGCTTGTTATGCGTCTTTTCGCTCTTGCATCGAGCATGCTTCGTCTTGCTTTCGAGTTGCATCTCAACATCACGAATACATGCATTTACCATGCTTCCATTGAATATGTGCCTCTCTTTGTTGTTGCATTGCTACACACATTGTATGTGTTGTCGCGTATGCTTTACTTACATGTGTTTATACACTGTTCTCGCATTGTTACACACATTGTATGTGTTGTCGCGTATGCTTTACTTAGATGTGTTTATGCCTTTCTCGAATTGTTACACACATTGTATGCATTGTCGCGTATGCTTTACTTGCATGTGTTATGCACCGTTCTCGCATTGTTACACACATTGTATGCGTTGTCGCGTATGCTTTACTTACATGTGTTTCTGCCTTTCTCGCATTGTTACACACATTGTATGCGTTGTCTCATACGCTTTACTTACATGTGTTTATGCACTGTTCTCGCATTGTTACACACATTGTATGAGTTGTCACGTATGCTTTACTTACATGTGTTTATGCTTTTCCTCACATTGTTACACGCATTGTATGCATTGTCGCGTATGCTTTACTTCCATGTGTTTATGCACCCTTTCCTTGCATTGTTATGCATCTCACTCGGCTTGCGTTGTCACGCATGCCCTCCTGGCATTGTTATGCTTGTTTCAAATTGCATTGTTATGCATCTCACTTGGCTTACATTGTCGCGCATGCCCTCCTCGCATTGTTATGTTTGTTTTAATTGCATTGTCATGCATCGCTCTTAGGTTGCATTGTCATGCACCCCTTCACATTGTTATGCGCACACTTAGGTTGCATTGTTATGCACCCCTTGCTTGCATTGTCGAGCACAATTGTTGCATTGTCATGCACCCCTTGTTTGCGTTGTCGTGCACAATTGTTGCATTGTCATGCATCCCTTGACTTGCGTTGTCACACACTTTTCACTTGCATTGCTATGCATATTTCTAACGATATTGTACCTGTTAAGTTCCTTTGTTTTGCAAGCACGATATTGTCACGACCCGAACCCGCCCCCATGGGTTAAGGCCATAACCGGCCAGCAATCATGAGATCACCTATGACCTCAAATTGAACCAGACAAAACTCATCAGAGTAAAGGGGCCAAATGGAAGCAAATTTTAAACTTTGTCCATAGAGCTGTGCTTACATGGCACATCATAACAATCCATACGAAAACATGTTAATAACTCACGTCAAAAGATACAGCAACATAAAACTCTGTACAGACAGGATCATTCAAATGTAAGTCAACCCGTCAAAACTATATACCACAGACGCAAAATCTTCGCCGACATGACAAAATATAAATACACAGCAAAGGGGCGAAGACGGGTCTCGTACGTGAGACGCAAGGGCTGACTCTCCAAAAACCTTTGTTGTTCCTGATAGACTTCACCGGGGCTGGGTTTGTACCTCCCCTGGCTCACCTACAAACACATGAATGAGCGTGAGCGATAGCCCAGTGAATAATATCAAATATAGAAGTTACACAACGATATGTAGAACAACATGCTCCAAACGGCCTTGGGCCCAATTCATGCTTATATTTAACAGATACATATAACTATACGAAATTCAAATCAAGTAACTGTAGTTCCAAACCTTCTGGCCTTTGGCCCATTCAGGTTTCCATTCATGGCAAAACGACCTTAGGTCCATTCATACATGTCCAAACGACCTTCGGTCCACTCATTTCTATCAAAACGAACTTCGGTCCATTCATTTCGGTCAAAACGACCTTCGGTCCATTCGTTTACGTCAAAACGGCTTTCAGCCCATACACTCGTGTCAAAATGGCCTTCGGCCCATACAATCGTGTCAAAACGGCCTTCGGCCCACTCATTTATGTCAAAACGGCCTTTGGCCCATTCGGTTACATCAAAATGACCTTCGGTCCGTTCATTTCTATCAAAACGACCTTTGGTCCATTTATCATTATCAAAGCGACCTTCGGTCCATTTATCATTATCAAAACGACCTTTGGTCCATTTATTATTATCAAAATGACCTTTGATCCAATCATTTCTATCAGAACGACCTTTGGTCCGTTTATCATTATCAAAACGACCTTCGGTCCATTTATCATTATCAAAACGACCTTTGGTCCATTTATTATTATCAAAACAACCTTTGGTCCAATCATTCATTCATGTCAGGCTTTTGTCCACAATCCCAATTAGCAACTCATAAAGCTTATAAGGGAACACACAATTGGACATTGGTAAGCTTTCAAATATCGATATTACTCACAGTGATCGGCTTGCAGATTTGCCCTGGAGCTTGACCCTACACACTTCATGAACACAAAAGGGGTCACTAACAGTTCAATCCGTTCTTTGATTCACATATTCCTCTTTAGGCTTTATTCTTATCTCATTAACTCATTTACAATGCTTAACATATGCCTAAGAGTGCTTACAAGTGAAAGAGAACGGAAAACGAAACACAGAACGAGCATACAAAATTTCAGAGAACAGGGTCCCCGCTCGAGCGGACCCTTAAGGCCTGCAAAAGTACTGGTTGCATGAAAAATACGCTCGAGCGTGGAATAGAGCGCTCGAGCGGAAGGCCTGTCTACAAAAACTCCCCGCTCGAGCGTGAGATATCCCACTCGAGTGGACATCCAACTCTGCAAAAAGTGCTGGGAGTACGATTTTCCGCTCGAGCGGCTATTCCCCCGCTCTAGCGGACATAAAAAATCTGGGTTTTCCAGATTGAGTTCTTGAGCTCCATCTCGAATTTCAACCAGCAGAACATGCATGTTATGGCTCAAATCTCGAATATAGTTATGCTAACATGCCATAAAACACCAAAACACATTACAATGGAGCCCAATTCACAATTAATTCACATGCATGCCCCAATCTCCCATCAACTCATTCTAATACAAACAAAATCATACATTCAAAGCTCATATCTTAATTATTCAAACATGCATGCTAACCTTGATTTCATTTCCATCCCAAACAATGCAAATGGTGTTCACTTTCATGGAATACAATACGGTATTGTTCTACATAATTTCAGTGTAGTTGCATATGGATGCAGTTGTTCATATCAGGAGGTATGTAGCTATAATCGATACCGATAACACAGCTCCCAAATAGGTCTTATATTAAGCACATGGTGCATAGTAACACATTAAACAAAGTTCATCTGTTGTACATAAGATAGGGTCTGTTACCGCAAAAGTTCAAATTAATCACACAAAACATAGGCTTTTATGAGCGACCCGAGTATGCACATAAATCCAGTCAATTCCCTCCAATCGAAGTGTATGTCTCTACACATCATAGAATTCATCATTTGGGGGTGCTCATCGGTCAACACAATCATAAAATCATAACTTCCATGGTTAGTCATTGAACTTAGTAACATAATAATCGCCCTGAGCATAGGTTCAGATGTATAATGTGCATGTGGCAGAGTTAAAAATTTTCGAATAGCCCAAACGTATTTCACCAAATTTCCCAAACGCGGGCATATACCTCCAATGAATTAGTTCGATCAATGTGGGTCTAACACGCAATCTAGATCACATGCAGGCAGATATGGAAAATATGGCCAATCCGAATCAAAATAATTCCAGCCGAAAGGATGTACAAATGTCTAATTCAGAATCAATCAACACTATAGGCTTTGTTTATAAACAAACATATATGATACCTGGAGATACGGCTGCAGTATTCTGAGTGCTTTCTGGACGAGTACAATTACTCTATCTTGTGATTAGCAATCCCACCATTGGTACGAATTCAACTAAGCAGAAGATTTACTCTTATTTGTTTCAATTCGTGGACGAATTCTTACATATGGTCCATTACCACACCTATAACTAAGCCCCGAAAATCCCGACAACGACTCACTCGGCATTTACAACTGGTGGTCGGGCAAAAGTTCTTAACCATAATCAGCAACTGACGTTGTTGTCTAAGATGCTCTGCCATTTCTTTACCATTCTTTATCCAGTCTATTCAGGTCGGGATTAAATGCCCCTTACTTTAACCAGTTTCTTTTTTTTTTTTTTGTTTACACTGACCTCTTATTAAAATGATGCCAAATAGCGGGATGCTCCAATACAAAAAAGTAATAAACAACATGAGTCACATTCCGTACATAACACGTCTTTTATATTCTCATTTCACATAACGTACGCAATTCAATCCACACTACGTAACAGATAATTGCATCGTTATTCAGATATCGCATGGCGAACATTTATCTAAGTAATTATATACTACAAATCATGTCTATTTTCAATAGGACACCTGTCAGGCAGAATTGAATGCACATAGACACTTTTCATGATTTCATATATTCCATGTAATGCTCGCCATTATAACAAAAACAAACTTGCTGTAACTAACATTGGTGAACAGTTATATCTCAATATTCCGATCATATGTGGTACTTCCTTTAGCGTAACCATAGTCATGTTGTCGAAGCTATATTCAAGTTCATAATGGACAGCACTTCTGTACTGGTAACATGTGCTCATACCATAGGCCAACTGTATGTTTTTCCCCTTTCTTTTTTCCGGGCGAGGGCCACATGCACCAAAGGCCACAGTATTATGTCCCTGGCGAGGGCCCTCCACACAAGGATACCACAATTACATTCATAGGAGAATTTTAGACAATCATTCATTTATATCCAAAGCAATACATTTCAGGGAACTTGTCATTTACATACCATCAGAAATAATAAGGCTAAAACATAACGCTTATGAGTTCTTATTCCCCTATCTGATAAGCTTGCATTATACCTTTTAACAAAAATAGATTCACCAAGTATGCATAATATCAGAAGGCATAACATATTCAATGCTTACAATGCAAGCAATTCACGAATTTATAGCACATAACTGTTCATATCGAAACACTTAAACATATTCTGTGATGCTCAATTCATATTTTATCACTGATGCATCCTATACGTATCTAGACCGCTTATGCCTCTTTTGGACAAGTGTGTGGAGTTATATAACCGTTGCTCTGATACCACATTGCGAAATTTCACCGTAGGTTCTAAAAATTATGCCAATCACAATGGCGTAATCAATTTCGGGTTCTATGGCCGATAAGGCCTCCAATTTAATTTCCAAAGCAGATTATTCAAACAGATATTCCTACGGTGAACAGATAGAAGTTCAAAGCCGCATATTTTCACATAATGGCACACAAAATCATTTTAAACACATCATCATACTCATATTAAGGACCAATTAACGTATTACAGAATAGGGGTATCACAGTCTTCCCTCCTTTGGGAAGTTTGGTCCTCCAAACTTATTTCACCTTTAGTCCCAAAATCAAGCGACACTTTGTTCTCAATTAGTCAGAGACTTACCTTTTCCTCCATGCAAGGCTTGTATGGTGTCGCACCAAAACTAGAGTGTAAGCTGTGGTTATAAGCAAAGTCCGCCAACAATGGATAGTTCTCTCAAATTCCCTGAAAACTCTACTGCATAATTTGGAGCATTTCTCCCAAAATTCAAAAAGTTCTTTCCGATTATGCATCAATTCGCGGATGGAAAGTAACGCCAAATCACAGTTTAGTTCTCATTGCCTCTTGAAGGCTCGTCAAAATTCGAACACATTTTAGGATTCCTGTCTAAACCAATAGATACTAGGATTCCATGCCAACGAGTAATCTTATCGATGTAAACAGTGGCTAGTCCATAAGCATCATACAAAAACTCCACAGAGAGGAAATGAGTAAACTTAGTAATCCCACATACCATAACCCAAACGGGACTTATACCTTGGGTGTCCAAGGCGGCCCCCACAATAGAATTCGGAGTCACATATTTCTATTTCCATTCTGAAATGAAGAGAGGTCGAAGTAGTTCCGTCAATATCTGCTATTCAACTTTGACTTGTTGGCACCGAAAATATTTAGACACAAATTCAACAATTTCTTTCTTCACAATAGGTCGCCCACATTAGATGTTTCAAATGCCAACTAACTTTACCATAGACGGTTGGTCTATTTCCTTTCACAAAAATTCAATTCATTCTCTAACAATCCCACAATCCACAATCCAATTCGGTATTTAGCTCAGTGACTTATCACGGTTATCCAAAGTCAATCAAAAGTCTACAGGAATATAAGGTGGATCCAGATACTAATTCTCAAATCAACAAAGGTAGTATCGAAGTAATTACCCATACAACGCACATAGTTCGTATATCTCCATAATACTGATTGTAAGATATAATAACATTGAAGTAGTCAATTTCTAACACAATACACATGTTCTCAATGTATTCAATAGGTTACGGTCTACAATTCAGTTCAATATTCAATTTCTTGGTCCATCGAGTCTTTCCACACTATTTCATAGTCGCCAAAGCAGAAGGCAATTCATATATTAATCCCCATGATATCAAAGATAATATCAAAACAGTCAGTCACATGTTAGACCCAATTTACACATCCACAGAGCCCCAATCACAGAATATATGGCACCAAGCAGTTATTCACAAGACGTACTAAATTCGCACATTTCTAGACAATCAGGGTTTTTCAAAGCTTTTTTGATGTTAATAACATCTACATAATACCAAGGGATGACATTCCGGATAAAGCAAAGGAATAATCGTCTCGGAACCAAAGCACACCCGTTCACAACCGTCGGTGGCCGACCCGAGATCGATTAGACAAACCCACCCGTACGAAACCGTCGGTGGCAAAAGATATCCTAACCAAAGGTGCTACTTAGGTTTAATGTACCCTAGCACGAAAGGACGATCCAAGAATGTCATCAAGACAAACATGATACCATTCACTTTAACCTGATTTTCCAAAATCTAATAACACTGAAGCAACCACTCTCCCCTACAAAACATATTTTGATCAGTCAAAGACAAATGTACAGTACTGCTTATGATCAAATCAATCTGCCGTCATCGGTTCCCATAGCGTCAAACAAACAAAGATGAGACAATACTCCTTGCGACACCCAATCATGGGGTTTGCACAATTCGGTTCATTTTAACACATATGCCCTCAATAATCGGGGGTTGGTTCTCAACGGTGTTCATAGTTAGATCAATCTGTTGACAGCCCACAAAAGGTCTTTCAAATAAGTCAAGTATTCCAAATGGATTCAAGTTTTGGGTCTATTAGTTTTCTGCCGAGAATAATCTGGCTATTTATTCATAAACAATTCTTAATCCCCTTTTAACAAAATCGAATTAGATAGAGGGTCTTATCAAACCTATCCCGACACAAGTCTTGCCAAATTAAATCAAACAAAGGTTCTGTTAGATTATATCAAATGAGGGTTCCATCAAGACAATATCCAGCAAAGGTTCTATCAGGTCGAATCAGATAAAAATTTTCTCAAATAGGGCACATTCAGTTCTGTAAGGCATACTTCGTCTGCTTAGGTACATGGGTGATGGTTTCTCAACTGCCCTAAGTTCATCATTTCTCAAAGTCACATTAGAATCGTTCACCAAGATAGTTCATATCAAAGTGTTTCAAATCAGGTACAATACGGTATTGTCTACATAATTTCAGGTGTAGTTGCATATGGATGCAGTTGTTCATATCAGGAGGTATGTATCATAATCGATATAACAGCTCCCAAATAGGTCTTATATGTAAGCACATGGTGCATAGTAACACATTAAACAAAGTTCATCTGTTGTACATAAGATAGGGTCTGTTACGCAAAAGTTCCAAATTAATCACAAAACATAGGTTTATGAGTCGAGCCCAGTATAGTCACATAATCCAGTCAATTCCCTACCAATCGAAGTGTATGGTCTCACAATCATAGAATTCATCATTTGGGGTGCTCACTCGGTCACACAATCATAAAATCATAATTCCAGTGGTTTAGTCATTGAACATAGTAACATAATAAATCGCCCTGAGCATAGGTTCAGATGTATATGTGCATGTGCAGAGTTAATCGATATCCCAAAACGTATTTCACAAATTTCCCAAACGGGGCATATACCTCCAATGAATGTAGTCTCGATCATGTGGGTCTAACCAATCTAGATACACATGCAGCAGATATGGAAAAATATGCCAATCCGAATCAAATAATATCCCAAGCGAAGATGTACAAATGTACTAATTCAGAATCAATCAACACATAGGCATTTGTTTATAAACAGTATAGATACCTGGGATAACGGTTGCAGTATTCTGAGTGCTTTCTGGGACGAGTACAATTACTCTATCTTGATTAGCAATCCCCACCATTGGTACGAATTCAACTAAGGCAGAAGATTTACTCTTATTTGTTCAATTCGTGGACAATTCCTTACCATATGGTCCATTTACCACACCTATAACAAGCCCCCGAAATCCGACAACGACTCCTCGGCATTTCTTACACTGGTGGTGGCAAAAGTTCTTACCATATCAGCAACTGACGTTGTTGTCTTAAGATCTCTGCCATTTCTTGTACCATTCTTTCCAGTCTATCAGGTCGGGATGTAAATGCCCTTACTTTAACCACGTTCTACATGAACTCTTATTAAATAATGCCAAATACGGGGATGTCCAATACAAAAATAAACACATAGTCACATTCGTACATAGACACGTCTTTATATTCTCATTTCACATACCGTACGCAATTAATCACATACGTAACAGATAATTGCATACTTATCAGATATCGCATGCTGAACATTTACTAAGTAATTATATACTCAAATCATGTTCGTATTTCACATAGACACCTGTAGGCAGAATTGAATGCACATAGACAACTTTTCATGATTCATATATTCATGTATGTGCATTATAACAAAACAAACTTGCTGTACACATTGGTGTAACAGTTCATATCTCATATTCGAATCATATGTGGTACTTCCTTTAGCGTAACATATCATGTTGGTCAAGCATATCAAGTTCCATAATGGAACCTTCTGTACTGGTAACATGTCTCATACATAGGCCACTGTATTGTTTCCCCCGGGCGAGGGCCACATGACCATAGGCCACAGTATTATGTCCCCTGGGCGAGGGCCTCCACCAAGGATACCACAATTACATTCAAGGAGAATTTAGACAATCATTCATTTATACCAAACATAGCATTTCAGGGAACTTGTCATTTCATACCATCAGAAAATAATTAAGGCTAAACATAACCTTATAGAGTTCTTATTCCCTATCTGATTAAGCTTGCATTATACCTTTTACAAAAGATTCACAAGTATGCATATATCAGAAGGCATACATATTCCAATGGCTTACAATGCAAGCAATTCACGAATTTATAGCACATAACTGTTCATATCGAAACACTTAAGCATATTCTTGATGCTTCCAAATTCATATTTATCACATGAATGCATCCTAGATCTTATCTAGACGCTTATTGCTCTTTTGGACAAGTGTGTGAGTTATTAACTCGTGCTCTGATACCACTCGGTCACGACCCGAACCCGCCCCCATGGGTTAAGGCCATAACCGGCCAGTAATCATGAGATTACCTACGGCCTCAAATTGAACCAGACAAAACTCATCAAAGTAAAGGGGCCAAATGGAAGCAAATTTTAAACTTTGTCCATAGAGCTGTGCTTACATGGCACATCATAACAATCCATACGAAAACATGTTAATAACTCACATCAAAAGATACAGCAACATAAAACTCTGTACAGATAGGATCATTCAAATGTAAGTCAACCCGTCAAAACTATATACCACAGACGCAAAATCTTCGCCGACATGACAAAATATAAATACACAGCAGAGGGGCGAAGACGGGTCTCGTACGTGAGACGCAAGGGCTGACTCTCCAAAAACCTTTGTTGTTCCTGACAGACTTCACTCGGGCTGGGTTTGCACCTCCCTTGGCTCACCTACAAACACATGAATGAGCGTGAGCGATAGCCCAGTGAATAATATCAAATACAGAAGTTACATAACGATATGTAGAACAACATGCTCCAAACGGCCTTGGGCCCAATTTATGCTTCTATTTAACAGATACATATAACTATACGAAATTCAAATCAAGTAACTGTAGTTCCAAACCTTCTGGCCTTTGGCCCATTCAGGTTTCCATTCATGGCAAAACGACCTTAGGTCCATTCATACATGTCCAAACGACCTTCGGTCCACTCATTTCTATCAAAACGACCTTCGGTCCATTCATTTCTGTCAAAACGACATTCGGTCCACTCATTTCTATCAAAATGACCTTCGGTCCATTCATTTCTATCAAAACGACCTTCGGTCCATTCGTTTACGTCAAAACAGCTTTCGGCCCATACATTCGTGTCAAAACAGCCTTCGGCCCATTTGTTTACGTCAAAACGGCCTTCGGCCCATACATTCGTGTCAAAACGGCCTTCGACCCACTCATTTACGTCAAAACGGCCTTCGGCCCATTCGTTTACGTCAAAACGACCTTCAGTCCGTTCATTTCTATCAAAACGACCTTCGGTCCATTTATCATTATCAAAACGACCTTTGGTCCTTTTATTATTATCAAAACGACCTTTGGTCCAATCATTTCTATCAGAACGACCTTTGGTCCATTTATCATTATCAAAATGACCTTCGGTCCATTTATCATTATCGAAACGACCTTTGGTCCATTTATTATCATCCAAACGACCTTCAGTCCATTTATCATTATCAAAACGACCTTTGGTCAATTTATTATTATCAAAACGACCTTTGATCCAATCATTTCTATCAGAACGACTTCTGGTCCATTTATCATTATCAAAACGACCTTCGGTCCATTTATTATTATCAAAACGACCTTTGGTCTAATCATAGATTCATGTCAGACTTTTGTCCACAATCCCAGTTAGCAACTCATAAAGCTTATAAGGGAATACACAATTGGACATCGATAAGCTTTCAAATATCGATATTACTCACAGTGATCGGCTTGCGGATTTGCCCTGGAGCTTGACCCTACACATTTCATGAACACAAAAGGGGTCACTAACAGTTCAATCCGTTCTTTGATTCACATATTCCTCTTTAGGCTTTATTCTTATCTCATTAACTCATTTACAATGCTTAACATATGCCTAAGAGTGCTTACAAGTGAAAGAGAATGGAAAACAAAACACAGAACGAGCATACAAAATTTCAGAGAACAGGGTCCCCGCCCGGGCGTCAACTTCCCCGCTCGAGCGGACCCTTAAGGCCTGCAGAAGTACTGGTTGCATGAAAAATACGCTCGAGCGTGGAATAGAGCACTCGAGCGAAAGGCCTGTCTACAAAACTCCCCGCTCGAGCGTGAGATATCCCGCTCGAGTGGACATCCAACTCTGCAAAAAGTGCTGGGAGTACGATTTTCCCGCTCGAGCGGCTATTCCCCCGCTCGAGCGGACATAAAAAATCTGGGTTTTCCAGATTGAGTTCTTGAGCTCCAATTCGAATTTCAACCAGCAGAACATGCATGTTATGGCTCAAATCTCGAATATAGTTATGCTAACATGCCATAAACACCAAAACACATTACAATGGAGCCCAATTCACAATTAATTCACATGCATGCCCCAATCTCCCGTCAACTCATTCTAATACAAACAAAATCATACATTCAAAGCTCATATCTTAATTATTCAAACATGTGTGCTAATCTTGATTTCATTTCCATCCCAAACAATGCAAATGGTGTTCATTCTCATGGAATACAACATAAGCATGCTTGCATGTAAGATTTAACACCTTTATTTCCATGTTTAACTCAATACATGGTAGATTATGCATTTCCACAACAATTATATACATGCATGCCTTCATTGACCTTCAATTGAACACAAACAACTCAATTTCCTTATAATCAAGCTAACTCATGTTCTTGACCATTAACCACACTTGAATTTACAAATTTGCAAACAAAAATCCATGAGTTTGCTTACCTCAGAGTTCAATCTCCCAAACTATAACAAAATCTTGGGTTTGATCTTCAAGTTCCCCAAACTTTGAGCCAAAATCACCCAATTCTCCCCCTCTCTCTTCCTAACAGCCTGCCCTTCCTTTGTTTTTCTTAGAGTTTGATCAGCCAAGGGTAGTTATGAGGAGAGAATACAAGGTGTAGTGTCTTAACACTACCAACCCCCACTAACATCAATTTAATAATAATGAATAATTGGCACTAATTCAACAATTAAATCAATTTAATCTGACCCGAATCAATTTCCAATTAAATTTCACTGTAGGTTCTAAAAAATATGCCAATCACGATGGCGTAATCAATTTCGGGTTCTGTGGCAGATAAGGCCTCCAATTTAATTTCCAAAGCAGATTATTCAAACAGATATTCCTACGGTGAACAGATAGAAGTTCAAAGCCGCATATTTTCACATAATGGCACACAAAATCATATTAAACACATCATCATACTCTTATTAAGGACCAATTAACGTATTACGGAACACGGGTATCATAGATATTGTATGTACGGTTCATTTGAAGCTGGCGCGACCAGACGAACCAGACTGTATTGTATATACTCCGCGTGAGACGTAGTGAGAACTGTATAATTCTCTTACATCCTTTCTGCATGTAATGTAGTTTGATTCTTATTCACTTGCTTAAATTGTTGCATGGTATGCTTTATTACAGCTCTCTTTGCATGATCATAAGTTATGTTCGGCATCGTGCATGTCATTTGCATCTTGCCCCTGCCTGCGGGCGCATATCTTCGTTATCTTGTATGCTTGTATAAGTCTTCGGCCTTATCAAAAATGGGCCGTCTCTGGGCTTTGACATTCACTCCCGTCATCTTACGACTTTCGAGTTCTCTCAAAGAGGGACAACTGTAGACACCTCATTTTTGACCGTCCTCCAGACTTGGACGTCATCGTTTGAACACTCGATGATTATCTATGCCCGTATTCGTTTTGAGTTCCCGAAGGTCTCGGCTGTGCGCCTTGCCTTAGGATCTCTCAACTTGTCTATTTTGTGCTTGGTTGTGGACCAAGGACTTGTGGTTTTGCTTCTGAGGGAAGAGGGTGACTTGTTGGCCATCCCTTCAACCCATCGGCTAAGGCATTGTGCCATCGGCCATGTTTTCTTTCCATTGGCCAAATGTGGTGGCTGATTGGCACATTTTTTGGTCGATCGGCACTTTGTTTGGTCGATCGACCATATTTTTTAGCCGAGACCTTTCCATCTGCTTTTTGTAGATATTTTCTGCCAGCTGTGACAGCTGGTGGGCACAATTCCCATCCTCCATACACGTGTATGGAGGGATTTGTTTCAAGACTCAAGCTTGTTGAACAAGCTTGAGGATTGAAATTCTATAAGAAGGGAGCCTCTTCTCCCTTTCCAGAGGTTCAGAAAATTGCATACACAAGTTATATATACATCTCTCTCTCTCTATATATATCTTTCATTCTCTCTATATTTTGTGTGTGTTTGTGCCTTAAAGTGTGTTTTCTTCACACGTTTGCACTAGAGCACCTAGCAATACACCATCCTTTGGTTGTTGAGGTCCTTAGGAGTTGGTTTTAGAGTTCTTGGAGTGGTTTTGGTCAGAGAAAGTTGCTGGAGTTGTGTTCTTGAAGGTGTTCTTCAAGGGTGAGTAAACTACCTTTTAATCCCCCATTCTTCCTTAAGATTTTAGACATATTTGCATATTATTTTAAGCTTAACTCTAAACTGTAAAAAGTTCTGATTTTTCATGCTTGTGAAGTTTGTTTAAGGTCACTTTTTGGTTGGGGGTAGTCTACCCCCTCTTAGGCCTTGTTTGGTCTTGTTTTGTGCCTTTCTTTTTTGAGCTTTGGAACCGTCTTGTTTTGACCTTCTCACCACTAAAATCCAGAGGATTTTTAGTGGTGGAGAAGTGGTTTTGGAGTCTTGAATAGGAGAGGGACACCCCTCTCTCCTTGTCTCTCATTTGCTTGTATTTATGGCTCATAATGGTAGCATGTTTGCTGAGCATTTTTTGGCTTCATTTCAGCAAGTATTTGGTGTTATTTTTCCATGCCATACCTCTATTTTAAGTTGGTTTGATTGCCTCTTACATGCATCATGCACTCGTGTTACAATCCTCTCATTTGCCTTAACATGCATCATGCATTTGGACCATCATGCTTGCGTATTTTGGCTCAACTCAAAGGAACTTTTAGTTATGTTTTACCATGTTTAAGCTCTGTTTGGTGTTGTTTTAGTCATGCATGCAATGTTTTGTGTAGCCTTGGTTCAATCTAGCTTGTTTGCTTTGAGTGTCCAAGTCATTAGCGTGCATAGCTTCAACCATTTTCATGATTTGGCATCATTTCCTATGTGATTTCAGTCCATATAGAGTGGTCACACACTTGCACTTGTCACTTCTTTAATGCTTTAAAGAGTTAGTGCTTTATGCCTCACGTAACACGTCCGCGAGGGACCCCGCTACAGTTCGGACTCGATTTTGTGTCACGGTTCTTAATCTGAACCAAAGAGTCCAAATCTGGCAAATCATTTTGAGAAACAGATTTTTGAAAAGAAGTGCCAAACATGGACTACTTTGCCAGATACAGAGTCGCCACCAAAATATTTTATTTTGGGGGAAGTTAGGAAATCCTGACTCGGTGCCAAAGGCCACGTGTCCGTCATCACCAAAGTTACCTCGGCTCGGGAACTTGGGTACGATTGGGGAAGGTCAGCTATGAGCACCCCCTCTCGCCCGATCCGAAGATCGGCCTCTACTAACCATGATATTCGTCTTTGAAAACGTTGTGTGTTCTTAACCCGATTATTAGCCTAGAATTATTATGTTATGTGCACAGCACAGAAGTATAGACTAGATTGCCTAATTTGGGAATAAGCATTGCATATCCGTTTGTTTTGGAAAAATGTTTTGGAATTTGCTACTTGCAAGTAGGCTAAAACACGGATTTCAGTGAGCTATTCCAACTCAGACAGTCCAACCTTTACCCACAGGCATTCAAGCAGTTTATATCACATAAGCAGCTAGCCTCATGGTAATCATGCTATCATGGCAACACTCACATGCATGCAAGGATGCTAAAGCATAAATACTTACATCGTACTCCGTGCCAAAACAAAGAACTCGTTAGCAATCCATGCATGATCCAAGTCCATGTTTAAATGTCTAATGCAACGCATGCAGAATGTCACTAGAGTAGGCTCGTCTAGTCTATGAATGACATGTGAAAATGCACAAGTAGCATGTATTCAAGTTAGATTTGAAATACTAATACAGTTAGCATGATGCGCAGAGCCCGGTGCATGCAATACCGATGAATGATGCACGCATGCATAGCATAAGGTATGCTAATTTAAACATGACTTATTACTAACCATCAAAGCAGGTAAGTAAAAGGGAGAAAGAAGTGGGGGTTGGAAGACATGCACACACTCACCCACACTTATTACAAATTCACCCTCGCTCGGAGGGACCTAAAGAATAATACAACTCACATAATGAATTAACTAACCTAGCTAATTAATTATTACAGACCAACAAAATTAATTAAACGAATTAATTAATTTAGGAAAGCAAGAAAAAGGGCCTCGGGAAGAGAGCTCAATGCACGCATGCTTGGGTCTTGCTCGGAAGTCCACTGCCATGTGTAGGCTGCCTCTGTTTTCCCTGGTCTACACCTCTGAAGACTGCCAAAGTCTCATAATTTCTTCCCTGGACATTGGGAGACACCACCGGCTGAGGAGAATGGCCACCGGCTGTAAGATGTGATCATCGGCTGTTGATGAGCTATCGGCCACAGATGGATTGCCGGTCGGCACTATATGCAGTCGATCGGCAAAAAGTTCCTGCAGAATCTGTTTGACAGCAGTAGAGGACAGAGCTTTGCATGGCAATGTAATTCAAGCAATGTAGGCACCAACCATATCCCTTATCATGTTTATGACTCAAAGGGACATGGTCCTTGGTTTTCGGACCATCAATCGCGCATTTCCATGCGTGATGGCCCAAAGAATCAAGTGTGCATTTTGATATGGAATGCAATGCACATAAACAAACCAATGGGACTCAACCTCTATCACAAGCATTTCAAGAGGCCAAGAATGCATGCAAATGGAATGCAATCCTAAGCATGTGAGCTAAGGATGTGACATGGAAATGCATGGATGCTACCAACATGCATGCAATGTGTAGTGCCAATGTGCACACATGTAAGGCATACAACAAGTTAGACAACTTGGCAAGGAATGCATGCTGAATGTACTACCACCTAAGAATGTAACAACATACCAAAGGGGCCAAATGTATTACAACATACAAGGTAAGCATGCTACAACATGCAAGAGTGCTCTTAGACTAAGTTAGGCAGCCCTCAACCTAACCTAAAACAGTGACCAAGATGTTAAGGAATGAGGACTAATTGGCATACAAACGTGCATGAAAACATGGACCAGCATTCAAGCATTAGAGGGAAATTCCCAAGCACACTCAAGAGGATGCAAACATGGACAAATAGCATGCAACAAAAGCTCTAAAATTATGTTAAAAAAAAATGGTGCCATACCAATTAAACAAAGACAAGCCAAGCATGCAACATGGACCAAAACTTAAGGCTAACAAGCCAAAATGCAAAGGGGCTATACAATGCATGCCAAAATCGATCCAAACAACTAAGGACAGACCTTAATCATGGCAAAATAAACATGAAAGCTTCACAAAGCCAAGCCTAAAACATGCTAGAACAATGGTTTACAACCTAAGGCATGTTAAGGCAACAAAATGGCATTACAAGGCATGTATGCTAAGCAAGCATGGTGTACCAAAACCAACTAAAAACAGAGGCATATTATGACATAATAAGCACAAAAATCAGCTAAGGCATGGTCAACATTAGCCTAAGCTAGGTGCTCCCTCAAGAGGCAAAAATGGTCCTTTTCAAGGACAACAAGGAGATGGGGTGGCCCTCTCGTTCTTGGGACCTCAAGGCACCATTCTTACCACTGGAATCCCTCAAGATTTCAGTGGTGAGGAGGTCTAAACACCAAAGTCTCGGAGCTCACACAAAATAGCACAAAACAAGGGCCAAACAAGGCTTAAGAGGGGTCAAACAATCCCAAAGCTTAAAACACTCTAAACAAACTATTTAGAGGGCCTAAAAACAGAACTTTTTTATGTTATACACAAAGCTCAAAAAGAGTTGCAAGGTAAGCTAAAAGGCTATGCAAGAAAGGGGTAAAAAGGGGCAAAGTTGTTACCCTTGAAGACTTTCTTCACAAATGAAGCTCCAGCAGCTTCTTCAGCTCCAAACCAGCTCCAAGAACTCCAAGAACACTCCTTTGGCCCTCAATAACCAAGAAAAGGTGTAATGGTGGGTGTTTGTGTGCAAAAGTAAGACCAAACACACACTAAACTAACAAGAGAGGGAAATATAGAGATGGAATAGATACAAATTCCTAACCCTAATGTCAAAGCTCTCTAAAAATGTTTTCTAACCCTAAAGCCAAGAGAGGAGACTCTCTCTTATAGGCAACTCCCTCTTGTAAAGCTTGTCAAGAGGGAAATCCCTCCATACACGTGTATGGAGGGGAGCAGAGTGGGTGCCAGCTATCACAGCTGACACAAAATATCTACTAAAAGTAGATGAACAGTGATCGGCCATTCAAAATTGCCATTTTGGCAAAATAAATGGCCGACCGGCAACAAATAGTGCCAACCGGCAATATACATTGCCGATGGCATAAAATCACTGGCCGGTGGCCTCAAGCCATGGCCGGTGATGTGTGGGGGTGCCTCACAAGGCATTCCCTGCCCCTCCAAGGCAAAACACAAGTGTTTGGTGCAAAACCAAACACAACACGATCGAGTCGAGAGATCCTGAGGCAAGGCGCGCAACCGAGACCTCCGGGAACTCAAGACGAACACAAATAAGGGTAATCACCAAGTGTTCCAATGGTGACGCCCAAGTCTTGAGGACGGTCAAAAATGGGGATGTCTACACCTTGGTTCAATCTAGCTTGTTGGCTTTGAGTGTCCAAGTCATTAGCGTGCATAGCTTCAACCATTTTCATCATTTCGCATCATTTCCTATGCGATTTCAGTCCATATAGAGTGGTCATACACTTGCACTTGTCACTTCTTTAATGCTTTAAATAGTTAGTATTTTATGCCTCATGAATGGATCATTGTGCATGCCATCATACTTAGGCTTTTGGGATACCACCTCAATGGATTTTTGGGCTTATTTTGACATGCCATAACTCTGTTTTTCATTGGTTAAGTCATGCCATGGTTGGTTGTAATAGGTGTAGTGTAACACCTCTTGTTAGCTTTGCATGCCTCATGCCTTTTGGACTATTGTTGGCTTGTTTTGGCTTTGGCCCTTGCATGTTTTAGACTCCTTTTTGCACGATCTAGGATTATTTTGGTTGTCCTTGGCTCTTTGGGGCTCGATTCATTTGGCCTTAGTACAAGCACTTTGGCTAGCCTTAAGCCTTGAGCTTCCTTGCATGTTATGCTTGACTTGTTTATGTGATTTGGCATCATTCCTAGCATCATTTCAGAGCATGCAATGTTGTCACATTTGCATGCTTTTCACTCTTTAAGTGCTCTTAAGAGTTAGTATCTTCATGACTTGTTTGGGAACCAAAGTGTATGCATGATTGTATGTGCTTTTGTCTTCATTTTCATTGCATTTTGGCCACTGATTTGGGCATGGCTGAGGTCTGCCCACTTTGGTTTGAGTCCATCTTTGCATGTTGTTGCATGCTTGACATGTTGCATGTTGTTGCATGCTTTCTAGTTTGCATGTTGTTGCATGCTTGTCCATCCTTGCATGCCATGCATGTTTGTATGTTTAGGATGCATTTTACATGCTTGCAAATTTGTATTTTGTCACATTCTTGTTTAGGTTGCATTGCATTTGGCATGCATGTTACCTTAGCCTTGTATGCGTGTTTGAGTCATATTGCATTTGGCATGCTCATGTTGCATTGCATAGCTTTTCCATGTTGCATGCATGTATTGTGTTTGGTTTGGGGTGTCAAACCAAACACGAGGACTGAGGGACGTTTCGTACTTGGAGTGACGAAACGTGCCTCAATCCTCGGTGGCCGACAATCTTGATCCAACATGATAGAGTGTGACGCATTCATGTGTTTTTGTGCATTCATTCCTTATTGATTTGTGTCATTCGGCATCTTTGGCGATCATGCATTGAAATGCGTGATTGATGGCTCGTGAGTCGAACACTATGCTCATTTGAGTCTCAAACATGATAAGAGGTGTAGTTGCACAATATTTTCTTGCAAATGTATTGCCATACCCTTGTTTGTCCTCTGCTGCAGCAACAGGAGCAGTTTGCAGGAAGAAATGGCCGATCGGCTGTCTTCAGTGCCGATCGGCTAACAATATTTGGCCGATGGACCAAAAAGTGGTCCATGATCCTTTTCCCCTGGCCAATGGCCATACCATTTGGCCGATGGCCTCTCACAATGTTCATGAAGTGGTCCAGAAGCATCACAGAGATTTTCACAGTATTCAGAGGAGCATAAGTGTGCAAACAGAGGCAACATAGGGCATGGCAATGGATTTCTGAGCGAAGCTGACCGAGCATGCATTTGTCCCTCCTCTTAAGGCCGCTTTAACTGTTTTGTAACTTAATTAATTTGCTTAATTAGTTAAGAGTTTTGTAATAATTAATTAGCTATGGTAGTTAATTAATTAGTTGATTGGTATTATTTATTCGGGCCCTCTATCGAGAGGGCATATGTTGTAATAAGGGTGTGTGTGTGTGTGCATGTCTTCCAACCCCCATTTCTTTCTCTTTTTTACTTAACCGCTTACGATGGTTAGTTCTAGGTCATGTTTCAATTAGCATCCCTATGCTCGCACGTTTGCATCCATTCATTCGTATTGCATGCACCGGGCTCGGCGCATCATACTAACTGCATTGTATTTCAATTCCTACTTGAATACATGATTATTAAGTTGCATCTCATACGCCATTTTAGAATAGCCGAGCCTATTTCTAGTTGCATTTTGCATGTGTTGCATTAGGCATTGTCAACATAGCTAGGATCATGCATTGATTACTAACTAGCTATTGTTTTGGCTCGGAGTACTAGGTAAGCTTTTACGCTTTAGCATCTTGCATGAGTGTGAGTGTTACTATGACAACATGCTTGCCATGAGGCTAACTGCGTATATGTTTAACTGCCTGAATACTTGTGGATGAAGGTTGGATTACTTGAATTGGAACAATTCATCGAAATGCGAGTTTTAAGCCCACTTGAGAGTGGCAAAATCATGTTTTCTACGCCCACTTGAGGGTGGCAAAATCCACGTCTTAGCCTACTTGCGAGTAGCACCTTCAAACCATTTTCAAACAAACATGAAATGTTTTGTTCCAACTTTGGCGATCTAGTCTATACTTGTGTGTTGTGCGCATCACATAGTAATTCTAGCTAATAACTAGAATAAGAACGCATGTGTTTTCAAAAAACAAGATATCATGTTAGTAAAGGTCGATCTTTGATTGGGCGAGCAAGGGTGCTTATTGCATGACCTTCCCCTCTCATACCTAAGTTCTCGAGCCGAGGCAACTTTCTTGATGTTGGACACGTGGCCTTAGGCACGAGTCAGGGTTTCCTAAATTTCCCCCCAAAACAAAATATTTAGGTGTCGACTCTGTATCTGGAAAAGCAGTCCATGTTTGGCATTTCTTTATTAAAATTAGTTTTCCAAAACGATTTGCCGGATTTGGACTCTTTGGTGATTTATCGGTCTCACATTGCACTTTGTGAGATTAGATTCAGAACCGTGACATTTGATTCCAAACTGTAGTATGCTAATGAACAAACCGGATTTTGCGTTGATCTTGCGCTCGGGGGCCGGGACATTCGGGCACGTCCACAGTTTCTGGCAACTCTGCTGGGGAACTTAGAGAACATGACTCGAACTCATGATATTTTGTTTTGATTACACTTATGTGTCTCTTTGCATTGCATTTACATTGGTGTGCCTAGGACACCATGTTTGCCGTATGCTATTCCTGAACGGTTTGTCGGAGGCCCGCTTTGAGAAGCGTGCCATAAGGCTGACCGGTTACGAGCTCTGCCACAACGGGAACACAAACCTCCGATGTCAAAATCAGACTCCATTAAGTTTACAAAATAATCACCAGAAATTGCCGACTTTCTAGCTCGTGAGGATCTTCTTAATTTTGTAGTCTCAATTAGGACTTGAGCTATAGGCTTTATGTTGACTTGTTCCTCTTGTGGTGGAAGTTCTTGAATTTGTTGATTTTCAAGGATATCAGGTTGATTATCTTGAAAGACAACCAATTCATCTATATTCACGGGTGTTGTATCTGGATCCCGTGACTCCTTCCGCTCTATCTTTCGAGGGTAACTCCCACTATGGTCAACTTCCTCAATAAACTTAGCATTTCTGGGTTCAACAATTCTAAGTGAATTGGAAGGACAATAAAATCTGTAGCCCTTGGAGTTTTCCGCATAGCATATGAAAAAACCACTAACTGTTCTGGGGTCTAATTTCTTTAAATGTGGGTTATACACCCTCACTTCAGCTGGACAACCCCAAACGTGTAAGTGTCTTAAACTTGGCTTCCATCCTTTCCATAACTCAAATGGTGTTTTGGGAACAACCTTGGATGGAACCCTGTTTAAGATATACACAACGGTTTTCAAAGCTTCATTCCACAAATTTATAGACACATTAGAATAACTAAGCATGCTCTTTACCATACCCATAAGTGTTCAGTTCCTTCTTTCAGCAACACCATTTTGTTGTGGTGTGTCAGGCATTGAGTATTGTGTAGTAATGCCTTCTTCCTTAAGGAACTTAGCAAATGGACCTGGTAATTGTCCTAATTCTGTGTACCTCCCATAATATTCCCCACCCCTGTCTGACCTCACAATTTTAATTTTCTTTTCTGTTTGTTTCTCTACCTCTGCTTTATAAACTTTAAAGGCATCAAGTGCCTCGGCCTTATCAAACAAAAGGTAGAGATACATGGATCGTGTAAAGTCATCAATAAATGAGATAAAATATCTTTGACCATTCAGACAAGGTGGAGTAAATGGTCCACAAATATCAGTGTGTATGATTCCAAGAATCTCCTCACTCCTTTTGGCACCTTTATTGGTCGTGTTGGTCTGCTTTCCCTTTATGCAGTCCACACAAATACCAAAGTTGGTAAAATCAAGAGTCGGAAGGACTTCATCATTAACCAACCTCTTTATTCTCTCAATGGAGATGTGGGAGCCGAATATCAGGGATGCGGATAGGTCGAATACATATGTAGAGAATCAAGGTATGTATTACACTCAGCACAGTCTCGTATGTTCTGGATGCTGAGTTCTTTAATAGACCATAAAGCCAGTTAAATGAAGGGCCGATTAAGAGTTGGAATATGACAAAATGAGGGCCGAGTAAATGCTCACGTGACGGATAAAGGGCAGGCCCTACCTTGAGGACCAGGAGCGTATATAAATAGAAGAACAACGACCAAAGAGAGGTATGTGAGAACTAAGACGCTTAACTTAAAATACAAGCAATTGAGAGAGTATATATTGACTTATCCGTCGGAGTGCTAATTTGGCACCCCTGACCGGGGTGTTCATTCTTTTTTAGGTTACCAGCTGAGGATCTCAAGTGCCCCATTGGCTCAAAAGAGTATTTCTAGAACCACTCCACCACTATTGGTGCCGTCTGTGGGAATACTCCAGCATATCCATGGCGGGCGTGATAGAAGATACTTCGGTGGTCGCTGATGACCTTACACCACGAGATGATACCACTCCGAACAACATGCTTAGACCCGAGAATATAACCGCACGACGGGCCTTGAACTTCGATTCACCTTCGACTTCAGCGCATGAGACAATGCAAGCGATTATAGAACAGGCCAAGCAAAACGAACAGAGGTTGGAAAACATTATCGCTGAGAATGAGTGCCTTCGTCAGGATCTGGCCTTGGAAGTGGCAAAGTCCCAACAAGCCGCACTCCAAGATCCGGGACAACCCCTGAGAGAGGATAGTCGACGACCTCGAGTCCGAAAACAAGATAGTGACAGTGATTCTAACTCATTATCCTCAGAACCCAAAAAGAAGGGACGAGTCGAAACCTCCAGCTCCTCCGAAGAGAGTCCGCGTGCACGAAATAAGCGAAGACGATATGGTTCAGACGAAGAGGACCAACATAATCCCTTTGTGCGACGGATCGCAAGGGTAGTACTACCCAAAAAGTTCAAAGCTCCACCGTTCACCCTATATGACGAAAAATCGGATCCCACTGATCACATCTGTTGTTATAAACAGGCCATGACGCTGCATGTAGACGATGAGGCTCTCATGTGCCGAATATTTCAGAGCAGTTTGGGACCATTGGCTGTCAGATGGTATTATAAGTTGGAACCGACGTCAATCAAGAGCTTCTATCAATTACAGAAATCCTTCAAGGCAAGATTCATCACCAATGAAGTCCAGCCGAAGCAAGCCGACTCCCTCTGGGAAATGCAGATCCAGCCAGGGGAAACCTTACGAGCCTATTCGGCTCGCTATTGAGAATGCTTTAATCTTGTAGATGACACCTGCAACGACTCCATGGCCATCACCACCTTTACAATGGGGTTGCATCCTGATAGTGCCCTCCGCAGTTCCTTAACAAGAAGGCCCCTAAAACAGTCTGGTCATTGATGAAGAAAGTCGAGGAATACTGCAAAGTGGAAGATGACGCTCTGCGAGTTAAAACCGGAAACAAGGCCATCAAGACGGCCTCTTCTGAAATTGTTCAATCGATAAATTTTGTACCATCACGGAGCCCTGAACCACGGAATCAGACTAAGCGAGACAAGAGACAGGATTCGCGCCGATCAAACGACCAGTGTTCCCACCGAGCTAGTAAACAACTTCAAGTAGATAGCAGGCGCACAAGGCGCGATGACAAGAAATACATGGAGTTGTCAGAGCCGATCAGCACGGTTATGTCTAAAGTCCAACACCTTCCATTCTTCAAATGGCCATAAAAAATGGTAGGACCTCCCGACACGAGGAGACGGGATAGGCGGTGCGAATATCACAAAGATCACAGTCATGATACCGACAGTTACTATGCTTTGAAAGACCACCTTGAGGAGTTGGTACGTGACGGTCGACTCCAGTAACACGTCCGAAAGAACAACTCAACCAAAACAGTTGCCCTACGGCAGGATTCACCTCCGCTCAACGTCATCTATATGATATACAACCTGCCAACAGCTCTAGCCGTGCATGCAATTCAATGGCACCCAGGCCCCCAAAAGCAAATCACACCAGCAAAACGGCCACATGAAGCTTCGAATATTACCTTCGGCGATTCTAATTTGATTGGCGTAACACTCCACCACATCGATCCATTGGTCATCGAACTACGCGTAGACTGATTCACCGTTGAACGCGTTCTCATAGACCAGGGGAGTACTTCGGAGGTTATGTATTACAAGACCTTTATCAAACTCGGGTTCGCTGAGTCAAACCTGTCTCCGGCTCCTTATCCATTATTCGACTTCAACGCTAATTCAGAATACCCGTTGGGCAAAATCACACTGCCAGTTCGAGCGGGCTTCCGAATGGTGGATGTGGAATTCTTGGTCGTCAAGCTGCCTTCCCCGTATAATCTCTTCATGGGGCGAACTTGGTTACATACCATGCAGGCCGTGCCAAGCACTTATCATCAACTGCTCCGCTTCCCGACAGAGCGCGGCATTGAGCAAATCTGTGGTTCCCAGAAATCGGCACAAACATGTTATCTCCTTGCTGCAAAGACACCAAAAGAGTTAGAAGTGAATTCTATTGAGGTGTCCGATCGAGAGAGCCTCGACAATGTTGGGCGGCTCCCAAGTGAAAAGGCCACGGAGACCCTGGATCGAGTTGAAATTGACGGGAATCTGTACAAGTTCTTCACGGCCGGCGTCTCCCTAAATGAAGCCGATAGGCAGCGACTAATTTCCTTTTTGCTCGACAACTTTGATGTATTTGTGTGGACACCATATGAAATGCCAGATGTGGATCCGTCTGTTTCATAGCACTGTTTAAACGTTGACCCTAGATGCAAGTCGATTATTCAGAAAAGTCGGCAGTCAGCCGCAGAACACACTGCTGCCGTTGTCGAGGAAGTTGACCGGTTGCTCGATGCCGGGGCAATCCGGGAAGTTACCTACCCTACATGGCTATCGAACACTGTGGTTATCAAGAAGAAAAATAGAACTTGGCGTGTTTGTGTGGATTTCACGGACGTTAATAAAGCTTGTCCCAATGATTGTTTTCCTCTCCCCAGAATAAACCAACTTGTAGATGCCATGGCGCGTCATCAACGTATGAGCTTCCTCGATGCCTACAGAGGCTACCATCAAATCGCCATGCATTCGGAGGACCAAGACAAAACTGCATTCCTCACCCCAAGAGAAACCTATTGCTATAAGGTTATGCCTTTTGGGCTGAAGAATGCAGGGGCAACTTACCAAAGACTAGTCACCGCTATGTTCAAGGAGTAACCCGGCCGTACTATGGAAGTGTACATTGACGATGTGGTGGTTAAGTCCAAGGAAGAGCAAACTCATCTAGCCGATGTGGAGGAGACATTCGGCATTTTACGAAAGTACAAAATGAAGCTGAACGCTTTCAAATGTGCATTTAGGATTGGATCTGGCAAATTCCTTGGCTATATTGTCAACCACCGAGGAATGAAAGCCAACCCGAGGAAAATCACAGCAATCTTGGAACTCGGCTCCCCTCGATCGGTGAAGGAGGTTCAGAAGTTGATAAGGATGGCCGCCGCACTCAACAGGTTCATCAGTCGTTCCACTGATCACTGTCGACAATTCTTTCATACCCTACGGTAGGGTAAGGCTTTTGAATGGACCTCTGAGTGCGAAGCCACTTTCAACAGTCTGAAGACCTACCTCTGATTAGTTCCACTCTTGACAACACCTTCGGCAGGTGACCCGCTCATTCTATCTCTGGCAGTCTCTGACCGGGCCGTTAGTGCCGTATTGATAAAGAAAGAGCTTGTGAAGCAATGGCCAGTGTATTATGTGAGCAAGGCAATGGTTGACGCCGAAACACATTACCTCCCATTGGAAAAATTCATCCTAGCCCTCATCATGGTAGCAAGAAAATTGATGCATTATTTTCAAGGGCATACCATCGGGGTACTAACGGACTACCCCCTCAGGGCAGTACTTCGTAGTGCAGAAGCATCAGGGTGCGTTTCAAAGTGGGCTCTTGAACTCGGCAAGTACGATATTCAGTTCCTGTCTAGAACCACAATCAAGGGGCAAGTGCTTGCCGACTTTGTGGCCCAGTTCACTGGGGGTCTCTCCGACTGCAAATCAGATCAAATTCAACCTAAATCTAAGCCAAACTGGAGAATTTATGTTGGGGGACATTGGCAGTTGTACTGTGATGGATCGTCTAACCTACGCGGCAGCAGAGCCGGAGTAGTGATCATGGCTCCTGACGAACCAATAATTGAGCAGGCTATCAAACTCGGCTTCGAAGCATCGAACAATGAGGCCGAATACGAAGCTCTATTAACCGGCTTGCGGAATGCACTTCTCCTGAGTGCTCGGCATTTGTTTATATTTTGTGATTCAAAACTTGTGATCAATTAACTAAAGGGGGAGTACGGGGCCAAAAATGGCCGCATGGCCGCTTTCATGAAAATGGCAAATTCCTTGCTGGCAAAATTTGATCATCGTGAATTGAACCAAATAACTCGTGATCAGAACGTGCATGCAGACGCCTTGGCTTGCCTAGCCTCCACAATTAACTCAAAGATTAAACAGACAATTGAAGTGGGTTTCATCCCTAAGCCGAGCATTGGCCCTTCAGAAGAAGTCCAAATCAATGTCATAGAGTCAGGTCCGAGTTGGATGGACTCCATTGCTGCATTCCTATCTTCTGAACAGCTCCCGTCAGATAAGAAAGATGCATACAAGCTGTGAAACAAAGCCCTGTGATACTACTTGGATTTGCAAGGAAAGCTTTACAAAAAATCACTTTCTAGCCCATACCTAGAATGCGTTCATCTGGATAAAGTCGAGGAGCTCCTGATTGAAATACATGAAGGTAGCTGTGGTGCCCATTCTGGCGGGCGCACTTTGGCCCATCGAGCTGTGACACAGGGGTATTATTGGCCGACAATGAGAACTGATGCCGAATGTTATGTGAAAAAATGTGAACAGTGCCATAAGTTTTTTCCTTTAACCCATTTACCTGCTGAAGAGTTAAGCTCTATAACCAGTCCTTATTCGTTCGCCTAATAGGGACTTGATATTGTCGGACCATTGCCTCACAACCCGGGAAACGGGCAATTTTTGATTGTCGCAATAGATTATTTCACAAAATGGGTGGAAGCGGAGGCACTAACGCAGATTCGAGATATAGATGTGAAGCGTTTTGTATGGAGAAACATCATAACACGATTCGGCATTTTTAAGAGCACTTATTTCAGACAACGACACCCAGTTTGATTGCGGTGTCTACCGAGAACTGTGCGGCAAGTATGGTATTCGGCCCTATTTTTTAACCCCGGCTTATCCTCAGAGTAATGGCCAAGCTGAAGCCTCCAAGAAATCTATTTTGGACGGCATCAAGAAGAGACTGGAGAAAGCTAAAGGAAGATGGGTCGAAGAATTGCCAAGTGTGTTATGGGCTCATCGCACTACTCCGAGGCGGTCCACTGGGGAGACGCCGTTCGCTTTGTGCTTCGGGACGCAGGCAATCATCCCCTTGGAGATCTGCCTCCCAACCTTGAAATCAAAAGTTTTTGATATGGGCCGAAACAACATGATGCTAGCCTTGGATTTGATTCTGATTGAAGAACGAAGAGACCGTGCCCTAGCATCCATGGCACGGTACCAGCAGCAACTTGCTGAGTCGTATAATCAACATGTTCAACTGCGCCGCTATACACCAGGAGAGTTGGCCCTGAAGAAAGTGCTTCGAGCAGCCAGGGATCCGGCTGAGGAAAAATTGGGTCCTAACTGGAACGGCCCCTATCAGATCGACTCAATCACAGGAGTAGGGGCATATCGGCTCAAAGACATGTCTAGGAGGAGTCTGCCACAGCCTTGGAGTTCAACGCACTTGCATAAATTCTATCATCAAACCCGACCTGTGGGGCATGATGCTTGTTTTGAATGGTTCACCATGTACATATTTCACTTTTGCATTGCAAAGTTTCCTGTTTTCTTTTTACGAAATTCAGTTCAAAAGTCTTCTGGTTTAAGTCTCCGAATTCGGAGCCCCATAAGTGCAAGACACTTTCGGGCCGATTAAGCCTCCGGATTCGGAGCGCCCTTCGTGGATATCCCGCTTGGACAAGATTTAAGCCTCCGAATTCGGAGCCCCATCCGTGGAGGTCACGTTTGGGCCGAATAAAGACTCCGGATTCGGAGCGCCCTTCGTGGATGTCCCGATTGGCCAAGATTTAAGCCTCCGAATTCGAAGCACCCTTCGTGGATATCACGATTGGCCAAGATTTAAGCCTCCGAATTCAGAGCCCCATCTATGCATGTCACGTTTGGGCCGAATAAAGACTCCGGATACGGAGCACCCTTTGTGGATGTCGCGATTGGCCAAGATTTAAGTCTCCGAATTCGGAGCCCCATCCGTGCACGTCACGTTTGGGCCGAATAAAAACTTCAGATTCAGAACGCCCTTCGTGGATGTCGCGATGGGCCAAGATTTAAGCCTTCGAATTCGGAGCCCCATCAGTGCAACACTTTCTGGCTGATCAAGCACCCAGATTCAGAGTGCCCATCCGCGTATGGCGCGTTTGGGCCGAATAATAATCCTGACCCGGTGTGCTTTTCAGAAATATTACGATTAAAGAGCACGCGTTGTCAACAAAAGTTGAAACATGCAAACCTCTAAAATGAAGCTAAAATGAAGTGTTTCATTACATTGACCAATTGGCTCAGAATGTATAAGCTTTAGCTGAAACATGCAAACATTTAAAACATGGTGTTTCATTAAATTAACCAATGAATACATAATTTGCATCCAATCTGCGTTGGAGCGTTTACAATATGTTCAATTCTATTCGGCGTCACCCTCATCGTTGCTTTTCTCTATTTCGAAAGCGGCAAAGGAAAAGTGTTGACGTTGGTATAACGGCGACGCCGATTCAACGCCTGTTTCATGGAGAGCCTCTGCGGCTTGTAGAGCCTTAATCCACCAGTGCCTGAAACCCTGGTTCTCGCATCGGCATACTTCCTCGGTGAGTTTCTCCTTGGCCTTCTCTATCCCGACTATCTGGCCGTCGTAGAAGCCTTTCTCGTAACCACTAGACCTTGCAGTCTCTACTGCAAACATGCTTGCCGTCTCTCGATCGACAATCGCATGACTTATCAGTCGTTGGGTCACCCTTTCCTCCACGACCGGGTTAGATTGGGCGGCTGCGCGCAGCTCGGCAATTTTAGCTTTCCTTAGCTCACGCTTGGCCTTCTCTGCGCAAGCCTCCAAATTTCAAATTCGTTCATCCTTCTTTTATATTTCACGCTGCTCGGCACGAAGGTGCATGCCGATTTCATAGGCGGTGTACAGCCCTTTCACCGCCCCATGAATGCGCTCTCGAAACACCTTGAAGTCAAGTCGACGAACCATCGACTGCTGGACTTCTGGCGGGAAAATCTATTGTGCAAATTTGACTGCCACGTTCGGATCGTGGATGATGGAATCTACCTCCGTCATCGATTTGTTCCCGATGAAAATCGAAAAGTTCAATGGGCGTGGTGGTTCACTGGCCTCACTTTGCAAACGAGGGGAGTTTCCCTGTTGGCGCTTCTCCTTCCTCGGTGACCTGCTTTGTCGACTTGGGAGGTGACACCTGTTACGTGCTGCAAATGCCCTACCTCCCGAACGGGAAGGTTCTCCATCTCGATTCATTGCTGAGTCCACCTCAGCCAGCGTTCTACCATCTCCCTTACTGTTAAAGAATAGTCTACTTGACATTCGCAGTATCTAACCTTCCTCAACAGCCTGGTTTAAAATGAGTCTGAACACGATAATGTGATTTACGGGTGTGAAGAATTCACCACATTTATTCGTAATGGGTGTAGTGCCCCCGAGGCAATTTCACTAGTGATAAACTTCAAAAGCCCGGTGCCGATCTTCGGGTGCCTCAGCCACTCCATGAACTCATGGTATTCAGTCTTCCTAGTTCATACATTGGCTGGGGCAAGGGCAGATTTATTAATCTGATCGGCGAAATATATAAGTCCGGTGCTGATCTACAGGTGCCTCGGCCACTCCATGAACTCATGGTATTCGGCCTTCCCAGTTCATATATTGGCTGGGGCAATGGCAGACTTATTAATCTGATCGGCCAAATATATAAGCATGGTGCCGATCTACGGGTGCCTCAGCCACTCCATGAACTAATGATATTCGGCTTTCAA
>NW_021027047.1:109777-148599 GCF_004153795.1 Camellia sinensis | reverse complement strand
TTGTCATTTTTACCAGTATTAACTGGAAGACTCAACACCTATTCAATTTCATCTACACCACCTGTCAAGACTTACCACCGTATTTACCCCAAAACCAATTTATGGAAACTTGTTTCTCAACATTCTTTTCTCAATGTAAGTTTTCAAATCAACTTTCCAAGTTTAATGTAATCAAATGAATTGTTATGCCAATAACACAAGATAAATATAAATACTGTTATTCCAATTCATCATCCAAGGAATAACACAATTCCCTCTTCTCAAGTATCCTCAACAATTAGTCATTTCAAGACTATTTCAATGTTTTGAACAATAATTTCCAAAATGAACAATAATTTTCATATTCCTTGAAATTCATCATTTATATAAATATAAATAAGAAATTTTTCAACCATCCATTTATTTTGACATACAAAATAAATATAACAATATCATTCATGGATTTTCAGTCTCAAAAAAATCTCCCAAATTCTAGGTTTTCTCACCAAAAGTATGCAACTCAAATCTTTTGAAAGAAAACTTTCCATAATCATCTTTTCTTCAATCAACGAAGATCAAAACCCATAAGATCATTTTAAAAGAACAAGAGACAAACCCACTTTCAAAATCGCTCAACTTCTTGAATCAACAATCAATTTTCAAAGCTATCGAAAGATGATTTCGAAATTCATATTGATCTTGCAAAAATATATATATAACTCTAAGAAAATCCCTACCTCAAGTTTTGAAGAAGAAATGAGATGAAACTCCTAAAATCAAAGGTGTCGAAACTCGATCTTCACCGCACACAACGAAGCCCTCGAGGAGTTAACCAACTTTGATGAAGAACTTAGGTCTAAATCCCAAAGGATTTGAAGAAATCAAAAATCTTGTGAGGTTTTTGGTAGGAAATATAGAGAGAAATGAGAGGAAATGTTTTTAGAGAGAGATAGATATACAAAAGTGATTCAACTTCATTCCAAAGAGAGAAGTAAAGAGAAAAAATTTCGGATCTCACCAACCCACCGCACCTCACTCCCGCACCTGCCTTTTTAGCAGTGTGCAAGTTGCTCTCCCCTGAAATCCGCACGTGCGGCTTGCTCTCCCGCTCGAGCGGACAAGCAACTTCGAATGCATTTTTCATTTTTGCTTCGGGGCACTCCCCCTCAACCCCGCCAGGGCGCTGCCGTAGGACCCGCCAAAGGGCGCTGCCCCCTAGACCCCCGCAAGATGACCGGGCAACTCGATTCCTGACATACTTAGGGAAGTAACAAAACTGCGATCGCTACAATCACTGCTATGTTATCCAAAAGATGTTGATCACCACTTGGTGACTATGCTCGCTAACTCTGGCAAAAGGATTGATGACATTATGGTTGTCGTCTGAGGTAATTGGGAATTCTACGAGGGAGAAGATCGGTAAGACCCAATGCCAAGGCAAAAAGGCTAGTCAGGTGGCCGACTATAAATGTTATGTTTTACACAAACGATTTTATTCAGCTTAACTGTTAGATGCTGATTCATCATCTGTCTTACAGGCAATGACTTAAAAAGAGAACTGACATCGGCGGATGAAGCTGTTCTCGAGTAAGTGAAGCCGGTCTTTAATTACAAAGGTCGTGCAAACCTTCAAGGTCAAGGGTGAGTGAACAATATTTCGCTAAAGTATGACCCAACCTACTCTACTTTCTCAGCCGCCGATAATATTTTTCTGCTGAGAGATGAACGGCAACTTACTGCACTCATATTTCCTAGTTACAAAATCCTAAGGGATATTAGTATTGAGGGTTCTGACGCTGACGACGGTGAACAAGTCGGTGAAGATGCACAATCAGAAAATCGTGCGAAGGACCAAAAGCTAAACAGAGAGATTGAATTGGCATTTGACCACATCAGCCCTGACCATATTGGTAACCCATTCACTTCTGGCCGAGTAGACTTATCTGTTCCAAAGGACGACATATTCACTAGTTTGGAAGATCTAACGGGGGCTGAATCAGGAGCTAAAGAGATAGGAGTTCATCTGGATAAAGTCCGGAATGCCAAAGGATGGCGGCCAGGCGCAGCCAGGAGACAAGGCGACAGAGCCAAGTAACTCCAATACGCAAGGTTTTTCCAGAAGAGATGGCCCGCTAAGCGATCGTGGCCAAATCGGCTCCTAAACAGTAGATAGAAGTTATTGGAGTCGATCTTCTAGGGAAGAAGCGACCCGCAGAGATCGAAGCTGATCTATTTGAGGCGCCGATTGAGAAACAGCCTCGGATAGAGATACTGTCCACCACGGATAGTTCATCCGAGCCATTCATCATCCAACCATAAATGAAGAATGCGCTGGTTCTCACTAGCGGGTTGGCGCAGTCGTCCATACTAGTAAATTTTGATAAAATGTCCTACTCTCTAAAATTTCCTCTTTGAATCTGACTAACAAGTCTTGACTTTATTGCTATGTCAGACAATGAGAAGACTTGCTAAGATTAGTCGTCGGCATTATGATATCGTAGAGCGACTCAGTATCCTTGAAGGCCAACTTAAAGCTGAACAAGGCAGGGTCGTTACTGTAATTGCTGATTTGGCTGTGGTGATGGCTAAGGCAGAAGAAAAGCAAGCGAAGGCCGTTGTGGCACATGAAAAAGCGCAGCACGCTAATTTGCTGCGCAGGGCTGCTGAAGAGATGGCCAATTTGATAGACGGCTCTCTAAAGTCGGCTCAAAAAGAAGTATCAAAACTTAAGGCCAATCTTGAGATGGAGAGGAAGATAAGGAGCTTACTGAAGCGGATGCGGCCAAAGCTTTTGATGCCGGAGAGGTTAAGGCCAAGGAATTATACGCTAATGAAGCCTTGAAGTTCAAGAATCGAGGTTTCAAGCATAGATGGCTCAAAGCTTTGGCGGCTGCCAATGTGACTCTCGATCAGCCGGTTCCTTACGAGTAGTTAGAAGTTGAACCGCTGGAATCAGATGGATTTTGACTTTTGAATGGCCGGTTTTGTGATATATTTTTGCTTTTGTTCAACTATTTATTTTGATCAACCGTTTTTGTAATAGATATATTTTTGTTACCTTTGTTAAACGAGGTTTTGTACTAGGGCCATTTTCATGTATAAAGTGTCGAATGTACCTGTGCAGTTTATTAATGAAAATGTCCATTTTGCTTATCAATGTGTGAATAAGTATGCCTTGTTTGGTTAGTGGTAATAAAAATAAGAATGGGAACAAGAAAAATGAGAAAATTACTAAGTGGGGCATTTCTACTAATTTGGTAGATACATGTTAAAGCTGAATAGATTAATAAATCTGCCCTTGCCCCAGCTGACCACTGAGCGTATCCGCCGAATATAATCACAAAGCATGTTCATGGGGTCAAGTGGGGCACTGGTACTAATTCGGCAGATAGGTGTTAAAGCCAAATAGATTAACAAAATTACTAAGTGGGGCATTTCTACTAATTGGGCAGATACATGTTAAAGCCGAATAGATTAATAAATCTATCCTTGCCCCAGTTGACCACTCAACGTATTCACCGAATATAATCACAAAGCGTGTTCATGGAGTCAAGTGGGGCAGTGGTACTAATTTGGCATATAGGTGTTAAAGCCAAATAGATTAATAAATCTGCCCTGGCCCAGTTGACCACAGAGTGTATCCGCCGAATACAATCACAAAGCATGCTTATGGGGTCAAGTGTGGCACTGGTAGTAATTCGGCACATATCTGGTAAATCCAAATGTATTAATAAATCTGCCCTTGCCCCAGTTGACCACTGAGCGTAATCACCGAATATAAAGAGAGAAGGCGACGCCCTCAGCCACTTCGTAATTGCTGTATCCGCAATTAATAAGCGGGTTGGCCAAACTAGTGTGGGGGTTGGGGCCTATTTAAATAGATGCTGCTCAAACCTAGCTGAGCAAGAAAGTAAAAAGAGCACTGCGTCGACTTGAACAAGTTCGCATGTCTAGAAGAGTATTCTTTAACAGTAGTGGAGAGGGAAAGATGTTGGCTGAACTGGACATAGAAATGAACCATGGAGCTGGTGGCAAACCCTCTCAAATAGGTAATATGGTGTTGGAGGAGCGAGAGAAGTGTCGATCCCCTCATCGTCGAAGCGAGTCCCCGTGAATGGGAGAAGTACAAAAATCACCAAGGATTGGGATGGAACAATGAGGGGGTTCAAGGACTGAGAGTGTGTATGCCTCAACATGAAATGAATCGAGTAGGACACCGTGCCTGTTAAATTTTTTGGTGTTTATTGAGAACAAATCAATGACCCAAGTCGACTTAATTATCCGTGATTTGAATGTGCCGGTAGAGTTTACTCGACAAATTTTTGCGCCTGAAGTGCAACAATCGATGGTCAGACGGAGTGACTACGGAATTTTTCGAGAGGACATCCATAGAGTAGTGAAGGGGCTTTATAGATCATAAGAAATTAGCATGCACCTTCATGTCACGCAGAGAGATATTGAGCAGAAAGATGGTTGTATTCGGAGCTTGGAACGCCGCACGGAGAAGGTTGAGAATGAACAAAGAAGGGCCAAGGCTACCGAGACGCAATCGGGGGGGCCCCACGAATCCGGCCATAGCCAATAGAGTAAACCAGTGCCTGCTTGATCATGCCACAATCAGTCGTAATACGACGAGTATGTTCATACAAGAATCGATAAGAACACGTGCATTTAAAGAAGGTTTTTTTACTGTCGAAAAATTGGTATTGAGAAGACTAGGGAAAAGTTGGCGAATGGCGCGTGCCGGTGCAAGAACCATGGCTTGAAGCACAGATGGATTAAGGTTTTGCAAGCCGCGGGTGTCGGCTCGACATCTCCATTTTACCAAAATTTCAAGTTTCCTTTCAAGGCTTATGATGCCAAAAAGACTGATGATGAATAAGAAGGTACCGATCCAAAGACGGCCCGAATAACCCAAAAAACATGTAAGTCCCTGGCCTAGCAAGACTCATGTATTTGTACATTTCGTTTAAAAATGAAATAAATACTTTGTCCTTGTCTGTGTGATATTTTGGTTATTTTTGTCAAAATTGCGTATTTGTGGTCCCATGCCACCCCCAACCTCTTAGCTTATTGATGTATCATTAAGACTGTTTGTTTATTGACCTCTGCAATTTGATTACCAAAACCCTTATGGTGAATGCTCTGAATTCAGAATCATCGTGGTGGCCAGTTGATCATGTACGAAGGGCGCTCCAAATTCAGAGGCTCATTTGGCCAATCATGCCGAGCAGGAAGGGCGCTTCGAATTCGAAGTCTTTGTGATGGCCAACTATAATCATACACCAAGGACACTCCGAATTCAAAGGCTTGTTCGGCCGAGAGTGCCAAGCACGACAAGCGCTCCGAATTCGGAGTCTTTGTGATGGCCAATCGTGATCATGCACGAAGGGCACTCCAAATTTGGAGGCTTTGTAATGGCCAATCGTGATCATATACAAAGGGCGCTCTGAATTCAGAGTCTTATTCAGCCAAGCGTGCCGAGCATGAAGGGCGCTCTGAATTCAAAGGCTTTGTGATGGCCAATTATGATCATGCACGAATGGCACTCCGAATTCGGAGGCTTATTCGGCCAACCGTGCCGAGCACGAAGGGCACTCTGAATTCAGAATCTTTGTGATGGCCAATCGTGGTCATGTACGATGGGCGCTCCAAATTCGGGGGCTTATTCAGCCAAGCGTATCGAGCATGAAGGGTGCTTCAAATTCGATGTCTTTGTGATGGCCAATCGTGATCACACACGAAGGGCGCTGCCAATTCGAAGGCTTTGTGATGGCCAATCATGATCATGCATGAAGGGCACTCCTAATTCGGAGACTTATTCTGCCAAGCATGCCGAACATGAAGGGGACTCCGAATTCAAAGGCTTTGTGATGGCCAATTGTGATCATGCAAGAAGGGCGCTACGAATTCGGGAACTTATTCGGCCAAGCGTGCCGAGCATGAAGGGCGCTCCGAATTTGAAGTCTTTATAATGGCCAATTGTGGTCATGCATGAAGGACGCTCCAAATTCGGGGGCTTATTCGGCCAACCGTGTCGGGCACGAAGGGCACTCTGAATTCGAAGTCTTTATAATGGCCAATCGTGATCATTCACGAAGGGCACTCCGAATTCAGAGTTTTTGTGATGGCCAATCGTGATCATGCATGAAGGGCGCACTGAATTTGTGTGGTATGAGCCTGAAATGCCGAGCACGAGAGGCATCCCGAATTCGGAGGCTTATAGCAATTGATTATTCTAAACGAGATGGCAATGAAAAAGGCATATTGTATTACTGAGTATATAGATGTATATTTGCTTTCATAGCAGCAAAAATAAAAATGAACTTGTAAGTTGCACTGGTTGGTTTAATGATAAAATTTACGCAAGTGTGTCGAATTCCAAGGTCAGGGTAAACTTCTGCCAGCCATGTCTGAAAGGCGATATGCTCCTACGCCGGCAATCGAATCGATCTGGTAGGGGTCGTCCTAGTTGGAGCTAGTTTTATGTCTGCCGATTTTTTAGTAGTAGGAAGCACTTTCTTGAGGACTAGTTCTCCAGGAGTATAACGACGCAGTTGCACGCACTGATTATATGACTTGGCGAGCTATTGCTAATATCGCGCCATGTGTGTAAGAGCCCGATCTTGGCGTTTCTCAAGTAAATTCAGATCCAAGGCCAACATCATGTCGTTATGCCCCATGTCGAAAGCCTTTGATTTCAATGTGGGCAAGCTGATTTCAAAGGGAATGATGGCTTCTATCCCAAAGCACAAGGCAAACGACGTTTCCTCTGTGGGCCATCTAGGAGTGGTGCGGTGAGCCCACTATACACTGGACGGCTCTTCAACCTATTTTCCCTTGGCCTTCTCCAATCGTTTCTTGATTCCGTCCATTAGAGGCTTCGGCCTAACCATTGCTTTGGGGGTACGTTGGTGAGGAAAAATAAGGCCGAATACCGTATGTCTTACATAGCTCCCGATAGAGGCTGTAGTCCAACTGGGTGCCGTTATTAGATACAAGTGCTTTGGGTATGCCAAATTAGGTGATTATGTTTTTCCATAGAAAGCATTTAATATCAACATCTCGAATATATGCCAGCGACTCTGCTTCGACCCATTTCGTGAAGTAGTCTATTGTAACGATCAAGAATCGTTTGTTCCCAGAGCACGCGATAATGGTTTGACGATGTCATGGCCCCATTGAGCAAATGGCCAAGGACTAGTAACGGAGTTCAATTCTTTGGTGGGCAGGTGAGTTAAAAGGAAGAACTCCTGGCATTGTTCACACTTCCTTACGTAGTTCTCGGCGTCAGTTCGCATAGTCAACCAATAATATCCCTATGTCACGGCTCAGTGGGCAAATGAGCGTCCGTCAGAATGGGCACCACAACTTCCTTCATGTATCTCAGCCAACAAAGCTTTGACTCTATTTGGGTGCACACAATCCAAATACGGCCCTGAGAGGGATTTTTTGTAAAGCTTTCCCCATGGATCCAGGTAGTATCATAGGGCTGAATTCTGCAACTTATGGGTTTATTTTTTATCTGTTGGCAACTGTTCTAAAGAAAGAAATGTGGTGATGGGATCTATCCAACTTGGTCCTAAGTCAATGGTGTTGACCCGAGCAGGTTCGGGGGAGTAGATACTCGACTCTGAGATGAATCCCACTTCTATGGTTCGTTTGATCTATGAGTTAATGGCAGAAGCTAAGCATGCGAGGGCTTCTGTATGTGTGTTATGATCTCGGGTTATCTGATTCAATTTATGGTGATCAAACTTTGTGAGCAAGGAATTCACCGTTCTCATATAGGCCATCATTCGCTTATCCCTAGCCATGTACTCTCATTTTAGCTGGTTGATGAATAATTTTGAGTCACAGAAAACCTATAATCTTTTGGCGCCTAGGTGAAGTGCATTACGAAGTCCAGTTAATAGAGCTTCATATTCGGCCTCATTATTGAATACATCGAAACCTAGTTTGACTACCTGCTCGATTATTTCCCTTTCGGGTATCATGATTACTACACCTGCCCCGCTGCCACGCTGATTGGATGATCTGTCACAATATATCTGCCAGATGTCTCCAACGTACATTCTCCAGTCTAAATGAGACCGAGGGGTGAGTTGGTCAAACTTGATATCAACATGGCATCTTGTAAACTCGACTACGAAGTCAGCCAACACCTGTCCTTTGATGGCCGTTTTGGGCGAAAATTGGAGGTCATATTGGCTAAGTTCCAATGCCCATTTTGAGACTCACCCTAACGTTTCCGCACTACGGAGTGCTGCTTGGAGAGGGTAGTCCGTTATTACCCCTGTGGTATGAGCCTGAAAGTAGTGTATCTGCTTTTCAACAACCATCACAAGAGCCAGGATGAGCTTTTATAGTGGGAGGTATCATGTTTCGGCATCGACCATAGCCTTGCTTACATAGCAAATTGGTCCTTGCTCCCCAAGTTCCTCCTTTAGTAACACGGCGCTGACTGCCCGATCGGATACCGCTAGATACAAAATAAGTGGATCACTTGTTTATGGGGTTACCAAAAGAGGCACTGATCGGAGATATGTTTTCAATCCGTCTAGTGCGGCTTGGCACTCAGGGGTCCACTAGAATGCTTTGCCCTGCCGAAGTCTGTGAAAGAATGGTCGGCAGCCATCTGAGGAACAATTGATAAACCTATTGAGAGCGGCAGTGAATCCCATCAACTTTTGTATTTCTTTGGCCGACTGAGGAAAGTCGAGTTCAATAATGGTCGTGATTTTCCTCGGATTGGCTTCTATCTCGCAATGGTTCACGATATAGCTGAGAAACTTGCCGAATCCGATACCGAATGCACACTTCGAGGCATTGAGTTTCATTTTGAACTTGCGGAGAATGCCGGCTAGATAAGCATGTTTTTCTTTGGACTTCACAACCATGTCATCGATGTATACTTCCATGGTGCGGCCATGTTGCTCCTTAAACATAATAGTGACCAGCCTTTGGTATGTTTCCCCTGCATTTTTCGTTTCAAAAGGGCATGACCTTGTAACAATAGGTTCCCCTTGGGGTGAGGAATGTGGTCTTTTCTTGATCCTCTAGATGCATGGCAATTTGGTGACAACCCCTGTAAGCATCCAAGAAGCTCATGCGCTGATGCTGCGCCGTTGTGTCCACAAGTTGGTCGATTCTGGGAAGGTGAAAGTAATCCTTGGGACAGGTCCTATTCAAGTTCATGAAATCCATGCAAACGCCCCAAGATCCGTTTTTCTTCTTGACAACCATGGTATTGGACAGCCACGTGGGATAAGTTACTTCACGAATTGCCCCGGCATCCAATAGCCTATCAACTTCATCGACAATGACCCAAGTATGCTCCGCAGCCGACCACCGACTTCTCTGAATGATTGGTTTAGCTTTTGGGTCGACATTTAAACAGTGTTGGGCCACACTCAGATCCACCCCGGCATTTCATATGGTGTCCAGGAAAAAACGTCGATGTTGCCGAGTAGGAAGGAAACAAGCTCCTGTCTTTTAACTTCGTTCAGGGAAGTGCCAATCATGAAGAATTTGTCAGGGTCCCCTTTGATTTCGACTCGGTCGAGGTCTTCAATTACCTTCTCGCTGGGGGTTTTCCCAATGTCCTCGAGGCTTTCTCAATCCAGAACTTAAATCGAGTTCACTTCCAGTTCCTTCGGCCTTTTTTTAAAAGTAATAAGATAGCTTCCTTTGCCAATTTTTGAGAACCTCAAATTTGTTCAATGCCATATTGCATTGGAAAGAAAAGTAGTTGATGGTAAGTGCTTGGTACAGCCTGCATAGCGTATAACCAAGTTCTCCCCATGATGAGATTGTATGGTGACGAGAGTTTGCCGACCAGAAATTCTACGTTGCATGATTTGGTACCTGCTCACACTGATAGTGTGATCTTGCCCAAAGGGTACTCGGGGTTGGTGTTGAAGCCGAACAGTGGGCAATCGGTTGGTAGCAGATCTGAATTAGTGAAGCCGAGTTTGATAAATGTCTTATAATACATGATTTCTAAAGTGCTTCCCTGATCGATCAAAACATGCTCGACCACGAATCTGTTCACGCGCATCTCGATGAGGAGGGCATCAATGTGGGGAGAGTTACTCCATCTATATTAGTGTCGGCGAAGCTGATTTTGCCAGTTTCATAGGGCCTGTTGGCTGGTGTCAACGGCTTAGACGAGCTAGGTTACAACTGAATTATATGTACCTGAGCTGGAGGCTATAGGCTGTATATCATGTGAATTACACCAAGTAGAGGTGAATTCAGGTGTAGGGCTATCGTGTTTGGCGGTTTTTCCTTTCGGACATGCTGTGTCAGTCAGCCATCTTGTACCAACTCCTCCAAAGGGTCCTTTAGTGCGTAACAACTGTCAGTTTCATGGCCAAGGTCCTTGTGATGTTCACCCCGCCTGTCCCTTCGTCAAGTGTCAGGGGGTTCAATCATTTTTGATGGCCACTTAAAGAATAGCAAATGCTAGACCTTGGGCAGGATTTTGCTGATCAGCTCAGCCAATTCCGTATACTTCCAATATAAATGTCTGGGATGCCTACTATCCACTTAATATTGTTTGTTTGAATGACGCGAACACTGCTCACTTGATCGGCGCGAATCACATCAGTTATCTCATTTGGCCCGACGAGGTTCTGGACTCCTTGGTGGTATGGTGCTTATCGGCTGGACCAGACCAGATGACGTCGACTTCCCAACTTTTTGTCTGGCCTTGACACGAAGGGCATTGTCTTCCACCTTGAAGTACTCCTTAACTTTCTTCATTAGCGCTTAGACTATTTTGGGAGGCTATCTGGTCAACAAACTTCGAAGAGGACTATCGGGGTGTTACCAAGCATCGTCCACCAAGTTGAAACACTCCTAGTAGCGCGCCGAATACTCACGGAGGGTCTCTTCTGGTTTAATTTGCATCGCCCAGAGAAAGTCAGCTTGCTTTAGTTGAACCTCATTGGTGATGAATCTTGCCCTGAAGGATTTTTAGAGCTGATAAAAGCTTTTCATCAACACCGTCTCCAGTTTATAATACCATCTGACGACCAATGGTCCCAGGTGTAGACACCCTATTTTTGACCGTCGTCAAGACTTGGATATACTTGCAGGTACATGAGATTACAAGTTTGATTGCTCGGTGAGCGCTCAACTTTCGCGACAGAATGTCAGGTTTGCTCTTTCCAAACCCTATTTCCATTGTCTCTTTTTTTTTTTGACAATGCCTTGGTCCTCCATATTGTTGTTTCTGATGGCCTGCTGGCCATGGGAAAGGGGCTGCCGACCATGGATTTGGCCCTGCCAGCCATTGATAAGGCCTGCCGGCCATAAATGAGGGACCGCCGGCCGCCATTGATGGCCGGCAGGACACCTTGTTTCAGCAGATATTATGTTAGATCTTTTGAGCCAGTTGTTTTTCATTGAGCCATCCTACATACACGTATATGGAGGGATGGAGGCCATTTCAAGCTTGTCAAGCAAGCTTCGCACGGCCTTGCTCTATATAAGGGGAGGCTCCTCCCCTTTTCCAGAGGTGGAGCATTTTTAGAGACAAGATATCTCTCTCTCTCTAGAATTCTCACTCTTTCTCTTTCTCTCTATATTGTGCTTAATAGTGTCTGAAAGTGTATTTTCTTGATACTTTTGCACACAAACATGTAATAGAACACCACCATCATTGAGCTGAGGTTCTTAGGAGTGTTATTTGAGTTCTAAAAGCTAGTTTTAGGCTGAAGAAGCTGCTGTTCCTATTGTTCTTCAAGGGTGAGTCCTATTTCCCCTTCTAAGCTTTGTTTTGATTGCATATTTGGCCACCTTAGCATGCTTTTATTGACCTAAGTTTCAACTGAAAAAAGTTCTGTATTTAAGTGCTTAAAATGGTTGTTTAAGGCTTTGTTTGAGTTAGGGGTGGTTTACCCCCTTTGCTGGCTTGTTCGGCCTTGCTTTGCGCCATCTTTTAAGGCCTTTGAGACCATCACTTTTTTGGCCTTCTCACCACTAAAACTCAGAGGGATTTCAGTGGTAGAAATGTGGTTTTGAGGTCCAAAATGAGAGGGGGTGGTCCCCTCTCTTGTCTTGTTTGCTTGCCTTGTTGGCCTAATTATTGAGCATGTGTTGGCTTGTTCTCAACCTATTCTTGGCCTTATTTCAGCATGGTATAACTCTGTTTTGGCTTGGTTGAGTCACCTTATGCATGCTTTTTACACTTACAGTGTAATCTTACCATTTAGCCTTGTGTGCTCAATGCTTTGATCCATCATGCTAGCTTATTTTGGTTCTATCTCAGCATGTTTTTGGTATTATTTTAGCATGTCTTAGCTCTATTTTGGTTGGTCTTGGCCATGTGAGGCTTGCCTTGTATGGTTATAGTGTAAGTGGCTTTGACTAGCTTTGAGTGTCAAGTCTCTTCCGTGTATGCTTCATGTACTTGCCTTGCAATCTTTCATTTGCCTTAACAAGCATCATGCTTTAAGCCATGTTTCTACCATGATTTTAGCTCGACTCCATGAGGCCTTTAGCCTTTTTGTAACATGCTTAAGCTCTAATTTGAGTTGTTTTGACCATATATGCCATGCTTCGTATAGCCATAAGGCATTCTAGCTTGTTAGCCTTAAGTGTCCAAGTCACTAGCACGAATTACTTGGACCATTTCAATGATTTGGCATCATTTGTTATACTATTTCAGTCCATGTTTCATGCTCAAACACTTGCACTTGTCACTCCTTTAATACTTTAAAGAGTTGATGTTTTATGCCTCATGAATGGGTCATTGTGTGTGCCATCATGTTTAGGTCTTTGGGATGCCATCTAAGTGGGTTTTTGGTCTTGTTTTACCATGCCATAACTCTGTTTTTCATTGCTTAAGTCATGCCATGTTTGGTTTTGATAGGTGTAGTGTAACACCTCTTTTGTAGCCTTGCATGCCTCATGCTTTCGACCCTTTGTTCTAGCTTATTTTGGCTTTGGTCCTTGGTTTGAGTCCCTTTGCTAGTTTCAAGCTTTAAGCCTTTTTGCATGACTTGCTTGGTTGGTTTGGTTGGTTTGGTACCTTTCTTAACATGATTTCAGAGCTTACAATGTCTGTCACATGTCCATATTTGTCCCCTTTAAAGTGTTCTTGAAAGTTACTCTCTTATGCTTAGGTGATAGGCCAATTGGCATGCATATTTGTATGTACCTTTGTCTTCATTTCCATAGCATTTTGGCCACTGATTTGGGCATGTTTAAGACCTGTCCACTTTATTTTAAGTCCATCCTTTCGCATGTTATTGCATGTTTACCTCGCATGTTGTCGCATGCTTATTGCATACTTGGTACATTACATGTTGTTGCGTATTAGTTCCCTAGCATGTTGTAGCATGCTAGTCCTATTACATTATGCTTACATGCTTGTTGCATGCTTGCTAATTGACATGTTGTTGCATGCTCATCCATCTTGCATACTTGTTAGATTACATGTTGTTGCATGTTTGTTATTGGTATTGTTGGTGCATGCCTATTACATTGTATACATGCATGTTTGCATGCTTAGGTTGCATATCGCTTGCTTGTATGCTCATGTTGCATTAGCTTACTTGCATGCTTAGGTTGCATTGCATTCTGTGTGTATTCCCTTGCCTCTTGATCGAGCATGATAGAGGTTGGGGCCCCTTATGTGTTTTTTTGTGTGCATTTCATTTGATATTGAATTGCACACTTGGCTCCTTTGGCCATCATGCATTGAAATGTGTGATTGGTAGTCCGAGGGTCGAGAACTACATACCTTTGAGTGTTAACCATGGTAAGGGGTGTAGTTGTGCAGATATTGTCTTGTAAATGTATTGTCATGCTCTGTTTGTCCTCTGCTGCAGCAACAGGAGCTTTTCACAGGAAGAGATGGTCGATCGACCATATTCAGTGCCGATCGGCAACAAACATTTGGCCGAGAGCCTTATATTTGGTCGATGACCTTCCTATCTTGGTCGATGGCATCATCTCTTGGTCAATGACCTCCCACAGTGTACACAAGATGGTTCAGAAGTGTCACAGAAGTTGGCACAATTTTCAGAGTTACAGAGCGGTGCAAACAGAGGCAACATGAAGCATGGCGATAGATTTCCGAGCGAAGCCGTCCGAGCATGCATTCATCCCTCATCTCGAGGCCATTTCAGTGTTTTAATAACTTCGAATAGTTATTTATTTCGGTTTGGTTGCGTAATTAATTAATTAGCTTGTTAGTTAATTAATTAGATGATTTGTATTATTCTTTTGGTCCCTCCGTCGAGAGGGCGTAATTATGTAATAAGCATGCGTGTGTGTGATGCATGTCTTCTAACCCCCAGTTCTTTCTCCCTTTTACTTACCTGCTTTCAGTGGTTAGTTTTAGGGCATATTTCAATTAGCATCCTTATGCTATGCATGTTTGCACCATTCATCTATATTGCATGCACCGGGCTCGGCGCATCATACTAACTGCATTGTATTTCAATTCCAAGTTGAATACATGTATCGAATTGTCGCATCTCATATGCCATTTTAGATTAGCCGAGCCTATTCTAGTTGCACTTTGCATGCGATGTATTAGCCATTTTTACATGAACTAGGATCATGCATGATTTATAACTAGTTTCTTGTTTTGGCTCGGAGTACACTGTGAGTGTTTATGCTTTACCATCTTGCATGAGTGTGAGTTTTTCCATGACAGTATGCTTTCCATGAGGCTAATCGCTTATATGATATAACTGCCTGAATGCCTATGGGTGAAGGTTGGATTACTTGAATTGGGACAATTCATTGAAATCCGCATTTTAGCCTACTCGCAAGTAGCAAAGTTCAAACCATTTTCAAACAAATGAAAATGCAATGCTTTGTTCCAAATTAGGCGATCTAGTCTATACTTGTGTGTTGTGCGCATCACATAGTAAATTCTTGACAATAATTGGAATAAGAACGCATATGTTTTTAAAAACAAGATGTCATCCTTCGTACAAGCCGATCTTTGATCGGGCGAGCGGGGGTGCTCATTGCATGACCTTCTCCAATCGCACCCAAGTTCCCGAGCCGAGGAAACTTTTGTGATGACGGGCACGTGCCCTTAGGCACGAGTCAGGGTTTCCTAAATTCTCCCAAAATAAAATATTTAGGTGGCGACTCTGTATCTGGCAAAGCAGTCCATGTTTGGAACTTCTTTCTTAAAAATCAGTTTTCCAAAACGATTTGCCAGATTTGGACTCTTTGGTGATTTATCAGTCTTGCATTTCACTTTGCGAGATCAGATTAAGAACCGTAACATTGAGTCTGAACTATAGCATGAAGCCCAAGGGCGCATCTACAGCTATGTTCAAGCATATTTTTGGCCTTGTTTTGAGATGTTTTAGGACTGTTTCGAGTAATCTTAGTCCTTTGAGGCTTGCTTGATATGGCTATAGTGCAAGTGCCTTAGCTAGTCTTGATTTTTGAGCCCTCTAGCATGCCTTATTTGAGATATTTGGATGATTTGGCATCATTTAACACTTGATTTTAGAGCATATAGCATTGTCATATTCTCATACATATCACTCTTTGATTGTGTTTGAGAGTTGTGTTTAATGCCTAGCTTGCGAGCCAGTGCATGAACATGTTGTTGTAGCTTTTGGTGCTTCGTTTCCAGCAGGATTTTGCCACTATTTTGGCATGCATGGGGTCTGTTTGGTGTTGGTTTAGTCCATCGATCACTACTTTGCATGATTCTAGTGTTGTGTCCTTCACTAGCTTTTAATGCTAAAGTGTTCTAGTATGTTGTGCATGAGTGATTGCATGTTGGAGTCTTGCATTTCATGCCAAGACTAGCATGTTGTTCGCATGTCACGTTTCTTGCTTTGCATTGTGTTCAATCGGATGTTGCGTTGAACACAAGGTGGATTAGTTCATTTCATACTTGAAGTGATAAAGTGAGCCAATCTCCCTTGGTCTCCATTGCCTTTGATCTCTCATGATAAGGAGATGGTCTAAATGTGTTGTTTGTCATGCACTTATTGAATTTGTACATGTTGGATCTTTGGCCATCATGCATTGAGATGCTTGATTGATGGTCTTGGATCCAATGGCGCCTCTCCCTTGATGTTTTAAGGTGATATGGAGTGGCATAATACGTACATACCCTTGGGAGACCCTTCATTTCCTCTGTTTTGTCCTCTGTTACAGCTTGGTGTCACAGCACACCAGTGGCCGACAGTTTTTCATTGTTGGCTGGCACTCTTTCATCTGTGGCCAGCAGTGTGCATCCTTGGCTGACAGGGGGCAGCAGCTCCTCATGGTCAGGAGGCCATTGGTTCTGTAACTTAATTAATTTGATTAATTAGTTGGTTTGCAATATTTAGTTTAATTAGCAAAGCTAATTGGCTAAATTCATTCGGACCCTCCGTCGAGAGGGCAAATGCTGTTATAAGTGCGCGTGTGTGTGTGAACGTCTTCCAACCCCACGTCTTTCTCCCTTTTATTTACCAGCTTTTGATGGTTATTTTCAGGGCATGTTTCAATTAGCATACTTATGTTTGCATGCGTGCATCATTCATTTTGTCTTGCATGCACCGGGCTCGGCACATCATTCAAACTGCATTGTATTTCAATACACTTTCTTGAATGCATGTTTCAGAGCATGTTATCAAGTGTTGCATTCATATTCCATTTTAGATAGACGAGCCTATTTTAGTTGCATTTTTGAATATGTTGCATTAGGCATTGTAACATAGCTAGGATCATGCATGATTTCTAATTAGCTACTGTTTTGGCTCGGAGTACACTGTAAGTGTTTCTGCTTTTGCATCCTTGCATGTGTGTAAGTGACTACCATGATAGCATGCTTGCCGTGAGGCTATGTGCTTAAGTGATTAACTGCTTTAATGCCTGTGGATGAAGGCTTCATTGCTTGAATTGGAACAATTCAACGATTGTGAGTTTTAAGCACACTTGAGGTGGCAAAATCACGTTGTTTTCTAAGCACACTTGAGGCTGGCAAATCCACGTCTTAGCCTACCTGCGAGTAGCACTTTCAAACCATTTTCGAAAAACAAACATGAGATGTTTTGTTCCAATTCTTGCGATTGAGTCTATACTTGTATGTTGTGCGCATCACATAGTAATTCCAGATTAATAACTGGAATAAGAACACATGTGTTAATAAAAACAACATATCCTGTTAGTAGAGGCCAATCTTTGATCGGGCGAGCGGGGGTGCTCATTCTAGGACCTTCCCCTCTAGTACCCAAGTTCTCGAGGCAAGGTAACTTTGGTGATGACGGACACGTAGCCTTAGGCACAAGTTAGGGCTTCCTAAATTTCCCAAAATAAAATATTTAGGTGGCATTCCGACGAGGCGGACTCTGCCACCGATCCTACCCCAGCTATCCAAAGCCCCTACCAACCTACTTGATTCCCCCTTTGAGTTCGACGTGGACCCCACAACGTTAAAAGTGAGCAAGCTTGAAAAGCTGTTCAAGAAATCCCAGGGTATGAAGTCCATTCCGAATATTGAGGATAGGTACACCGACTCGGCTGTGACGCTACCGGACTGATTTAAGATGCCACACATAGACCGTTTCGACGGGTCTGGAGATCCTATGGTGCATTTGCGGCTGTTCTCGAACATACTGAGGCTGATGGGCCTCTCCAGATTGCAGAAGCTCTCTTTGTTTGGCCGAACCCTGTCGGGTGTAGAGACTATTTGGTATGCAAAACTGGAAGATTCCGTCAAGAGGAACTGGGAGGAGATGGCCGAGGCCTTCATAGCTCAATACTCCTACAATACACAGATTGAGATTACAACCCGCGAGCTCAAGACAACTAGGCAGGAGCCTAAGGAGAGTTTCTCCGATTTTGTGACCCGATGGAGGGCCAACGCCTAGATGATGACCATCAGGCCCGTTGACAAAGATCATATTCGAATGGTTGTGCGCAACCTCCAGCCAAAGCTTATGCAAAAGATGATCGTTCTCCCCCTCCCCACCTTTGCAGATCTACATGAGATAGGGTTGCAGATCAAGGATGCTATGAAATAGGGTTTGATTGACCAGGATAGAGAGTAGCCCAAGAGGGCATTCAACTGCAGTACAAATATAGGCACAAGCAGTGTTGCAACTGGCAGATCTTCAGATGTGGGAATGGTCACCACCACCAACCCGAGAACCCTTACAGCTACACCATTCACCAGTGCGTCTGGAATTAGCTCACAAACAACAAAGTATTCACCCCGAGGCCAAAGATCCTTCACTCCACTATACATGCCCCCATCCAAAGCTCTGGGGGTTTTAATCAGGAAAGGGCACTTGAAGCCCCTAGAGCCGCGACCACTACCAGATAAACTCCCTGCTTCCCATAACCGAACCAAGTATTGGGCCTTTCACCAACAGCATGGTCATGACACCGACCAGTGCTTTAGATTGCGTCATGAGATTCAGGATCTTATTGATAATAGGGTGATCGTGCCTCCGGAGAAATCTAATGTCACAACCAACCCTCTCCCACCACATAACCAAGCTCCACCTCCCAAACGCATCAATCTAATCCAAACTGGGGTTGTGTCATATGACCCTAGTGTATATATCACCCATTCTCACCTACCCAAGCCGAAGGTGTTCATTCCCGACAGCACAGACTTATGCGTATTGGACATCTCCCAAACACAACCTGAGACGGTGGCGACTATCGAAGATACAAGTGGGTCAACTGTGGGTGCAGATCAGAATGATTATATAGAGCCAGAGGGGTCTGAGAGTTTCATGTACGACCTGAGCGGTTACATTATATTAACAGGCCAGGCTAGGCCGGATGTGGAATTACTAGTGGGTGCAGAGATTTGTGTAGTACAAGAGGATGGACCTAATCAGGGGCTAGATGACCTAGCGGATCTGGAAGAAGACATTGCAAATCTGCAGTTCTTTGAAGAGCAAGACTCAGGACACGTGACTGTCAACTGGTTTGGTTTGGATGGGTCAGTAGAATCTACTGGGTGGCTTGACGACAAGCCGGATGTTGTTGAACAACCTCAGCTCGAACAGGGTCCGTCAGGGACGGAGACATCAACAGTGACTCAAAAGGGCCAAAGATTAGAGTACATCGCCGGAGAGCACCGGTGTTAAGAATTTTACTCAAAATACGGGCAATTTGGGAACAGAAGATACTGAACAGCAGGCTGCACTGAAGCAGTTTGAGTAGGAAAGGATCAAAGATTCCGAGATGGTCAGAAAAGCCAAGGCCCCTGCGGGGACAGAGCATGCTGCGAGCACAGGAATGGAAGGTGCTGTGGGCACAAGAATAGTTGTAACGGAGCCAGATTGGTGTCTGTCGACTGCCGATGGTATGTGGTGGGAAGATGATGGCCTATGTCTTGCCCACATGGATGAGGATTGGGGGAATAACCCGCTGGATGATACCTGGTATATTGGTGAAGTTGACCATATGACTAGGAGTTGGCCGTATTTCAAGCACCCGCACTTAGATCAACCAGAGGCCTCCGGAAAGGACAAGGAGGCAAAAAAGCAGAAAGAAAAGCTGCTCAAACAAGAGGCTGTGCTGAAACAGCTTAAGAAGATATAAACAGACATCTCCATCTGGGGACTGCTTATGGCTTCAAGAGTTCATAGACAAGCTGTCCTTTCAGCAATGGACAAGGCCAAATTTTCAATAGGCACCACTCCTAAGCAGCTAGTAGGACTGGTCTTTCCAGGAGGAGCTTCCCTGACATTGACCTTCACCGACAAGGAATTGCCGCCTGAGGGCACAAACCTCTCTACATCTCTGTGGAATGTAGAGACAAATGGATACCGGTAGTTCTTGTCCACACGGGATCCGCCATTAACGTATGCAAGTCAAGGACAGCATATGCAATCGGGTTGAAGCCCGTAGACTTTGTGCCAACTGCCCAAGAAATACGGGCGTATGACAATACTAGCAGAGAAGTTATGGGGACTGTGCAAATTCAGACCAAGGTTGGTCTAGGACAACACGAGATTGACTTTCATGTTTTGGACGTTTCCGCAACCTTTAATCTACTCCTAGGACGGCCATGGTTGCACCAGGTAAAGGCAGTTTCTTCCACTCTGCATCAAATGTTGAAATACCCCCAAGGGAAAGGGGTGGCCATAGTTTTTGGGAATTCGTTGATTTATCCACCACCAGAGGTGTCTACACCAGTTTTGGAAATTGGCTTGGCGCGGAGGATGTGTTCCTGTCAGGATTTAACCTAGCCGAGGCCCGGGTAGTTCAGAATATCTTGGTTGTTGATGAGGGGTTGTATGTCAGCGCACAATCAGTGTACCTCATGAACAAGCTCCAGCACATCCCTGGGATGGGACTAGGAAAAAGTGGCCGGAAGGGCATTGCTGTATCGGCCGAAGTGCCACATAACCCGCATACCTTTGGCTTCGGCTATCTGCCTACCAAAGAGGACTGGGTGAGGAAAGGCAAAGAAATGGCTAGGAGAGCCAGAGCCAAGCAGACCGGGAGGCATTTTGAGTTGATGCATCGGCCTATCCAAGGCACCCTGAGCGGACGCTTTGTCCGAGAGGGGGAAGACTTTCCACTCAGCGGCTTCCCAGAGCCATGGCTAAACGTAGAGAAAAGGCGCCTGTCGGTATTCGAGATATTCTTCGACTTGCAGTTGTCCGGGGACGATGTTGGCGAGGAGCAGATAGACCCATCAGCTGAGGTTGAGCAGTGTAAGGAAGTGGATTCTAAGAGCACTAAGATTGAAATGGGGGTAGCACTGGCTTATCTACTATCAGATCCTCCGATCGTACATGAGTGCTTAGGGAATGATCTCTCAATGTCTATGATTGGGAATGAAACAGCTACGAGCCCACCTTCAAACATTTTGGATGCATCCATCACACCTTCCCTCGTCTGGCAGTACGAGAAGGGATTCTTATCGAGCAGCACCAGGTCAGGTAGTGAGCTGGAATCTGATTCCACTGAGTCCGTAGAGTCGGAATCAGATTCCAGCTCGTATGAGTCTGAGTCCGGTATTCCTGGGGGTGACAACCCGGATGCCACAGTCCTGTCTAGGTCATCTTTTTTTTTCCCTTTTGAGTCTGTTGTAACAGAAGAATCAGATGGACTGGATGAAGTGCTTAATGAGAATTGTGCGGCTGTGGCCTTCGATTACTTTTTTGTACCGTTGATTTATTGCATTAATTCAGACTTTCAAAACTTTGATGAAAACGACGAGGAACAAATTCCTCCGATTTTGAAATATTTGCTAGAACAAGAGCATGAGAGGTTTGTAAAACCATTGGTTGATGAAATCACCCAAATTAACATTGGTACTAAGAAGGATCCGCGGCTGGTCGAGATTGGGTCCACGTTGTCTTTGGAGGAGCGCGAGCGCTTAGTCGCTTTATTAAAAGATTTCAAAGATGTTTTCGTGTGGTCCTACGAAGACATGCCTAGAATCGATCCTGAGATTGTATAGCACCGGATCCCTCTTGACCCAGAGGCCCGACCTGTTAAACAGAAGCTCAGAAGGACCCGCCCAGACTAGGCTATCAAGATCAAAGAAGAGGTCACCAAGCAAATTGACGCAAGGTTCCTGCTGGTATCTGAATACCCAACTTGGTTGGCCAACATCATTCTAGTGTCGAAGAAGGATGGCAGAATTCGGGTATGTGTGGACTTCAAATATTTGAACAAAGCCAATCCGAAGGACGACTTTCCTCTGCCGCATATCGACGAGTTAGTGGATTTTATTGCGGGGCATGCATTGCTCTCATTCATGGATGGTTTTTCGGGATGCAACCAGATTGTAATGGCACTCGCAGACCAGGAGAAAACTGCTTTGACCACCCCGTGGGGGACCTATTATTATAGGGTGATGCCGTTTGGGCTGAAGAATGCTGGAGCTACATATCAACAGGCTGCGACCACAATATTGCACGACATGATCCATAAAGAGGTTGAGGTATACGTGGACGACATGATTGTCAAGTCCAAGGAAAGAGAGGGCCACTACACCGCCTTGCAAAAGTTCTTCCAAAGGATCAAGGAATTTCGGTTGCGGCTGAATCCTCAGAAGTGTACGTTTGGTGTTACAGCAGGGAAAATGCCGGGGTTCTTGATTACACAGAGAGGTATCGAAGTCGACCCTTCCAAAATCAAGGCCATCTTAGAAATGCCACCACCAAGGACTAAAAAGGAGGTGCGAGGCTTTTCTTGGTAAAGTGCAATTCATATGACGGTTTGTTGCTAAATTAGGCTTGACTTGTGAACCACTCTTTGGTCTCCTGAAGAAAGTAACGAAGTTCCAATGGGACGGCCAATGCCATGCTGCTTTTGAACAGATTAAGCAATACTTACAGAACCCACCCGTGTTTTCGCCGCCTGAGCCAGGGAAACCATTGATTTTGTATCTTTCAGTGATTGAAAATACAATGGGCTGCATGCTTGCACAAAAGTCCGAGGACAAGGTGGAGAGAGCTACCTACTACCTGAGCAAGAAGAGAATGGGTTACGAGACCTGCTACACTCCGCTCGAGAAGGCTTGTTTGGCCTTGGTATGGGCTGCCAGGAAGCTGCGGCACTACTTGTTAGCTCACTCTGTAATATTGGTTTCAAGATTAGATTCCATCAAATATCTCTTCGAGAAACCGGTACTTACGGGTAGGCTAGCCCGTTGGTTGCTTCTGCTTTTTGAATTTGATCTGAATTATGTGACTCACAATTGAGTAAAGGAAAAGGCGATAACGGAGTTCCTAGCCGATCACCCTGTGGAAGGGGACGAAGTAGTTGAGTACCTATTCCCAGACGAGGCCATTTTTCATGTCGAAGACGAAACTTGGACGATGTACTTTGATAGAGCGTCAAACCAATACGGGTATGGAATAGGGGTGTTGCTAATAGCACCCGAAAATTCTCGTATCCCTCTAGCATTCAAACTTCGGTTCAAAGTCTTGAACAATGAAGCAGAATATGAGGCATGTATTGCTGGTTTAGAAGCCGCCCTAGAACTAGAGGCAAAATGGTTGGACGTCATCGGGGACTCGAACCTTGTTGTATCTTAAGCTAAAGGAGATTGGAAAGTCAAAGAAGAAAAGATGAGAATATACCACCTGACCTTGGACTTGTTGATTCCTCGGTTTGAGAAACTGAACTTCGCTCATCTGTTAAGAGAGAACAACAGGTTCGCAGATTCACTAGCAACTCTATCTTCTATGATAGACATCCCTTTTGGAGTCCAGATGCGTCCGATCATCATTGACCAGAAATTTGTGCCAGCCTACGAATTGATTGCTGCCATAGATGAGGTTCAAGATGAGAACCCCTGGTATTACGATGTTTGGAACTTCTTGGAAAAAGAGGCGTATCCACTAGGGGCAAATGCCAAAGATAAGAGGGCATTTTGAAGAATGGCTGCTCAGTTCATTGTCTGCAGCGGTAAACTGTACAAGAGAGGTCATCTCGGGATGCATAAGTTGCGTGTTGATGCTGAAGAATCAAAACGCCTGATGGAGGCCATCCATGGAGAAGAGTGTGGAGCGCACATGAACAGGGTGATACTAGCCCGGAAGATCCTTAGACAGGGTTACTACTTGTCCACCATGGAGGAGGATTGTATTGGTTTTGTCAGGCGATGCCACAAATGCCAGATCCATGCAAACTGCATGATCATTCCGCCATCAAAGCTGTACAACATGACTTTGCCATGGCCATTTTTCAGTCTGGGGGATTGATGTGATCGGGGCTGTCACTCCAAAGGGGTCCAATGGGTATGAGTTCATTTTGGTTTCAATAGACTATTTCACAAAGTGGGGTGAGGCCCAGTCTTATGCGGTGTTGAAGGCTTCGCATGTTGCCAAGTTCATCAGGAACAACATCATCTGTCGCTACGGGGTCCCGAACGAGATCATTTCAGATAATGGTTCCCACTTCAAGAAGGAAGTGATCGACTTGTTGGACATGTACAACGTGGCTTTTCACAAGTCATCTACATATCGGCCACAAACCAACGGAGCTGTCGAGGCCGCCAACAAGAACATCAAACACATTTTGCAGAAGATGGTGGAAACCTACCGAGACTGGCCAGATAAACTGCCATTTGCTCTGTGGGGCTACCGGACTTCAATTCGAACTTCTACTGGGGCAACTCCGTATTCCTTGGTCTATGGGATGGAGGCTATTTTGCCTATCGAAATTGAGGTTCCGTCGTTACGGGTATTGGCTGAGTGTCAGATAGCTGAGGTAGATTGGCAGCAAAGCAGGTTCGAAGAACTCATGCTGTTTGATGAGAGAAGGTTAAAAGCACTGTACCATGTTCAGGGTTATCAACAACAAATTGCCAGGGCTTTCAACAAGAAAGTTAAGTCCAGGAATTTGAAAGAAGGAGATTTGGTGCTCAAAGACAATCAAGCTCCCATCCACGACCCTAGGTGCAAGTTCAGACCTAACTGGACTGGTCCTTACATCATCAAGTCTATTTGATCGGGTGGAGATGTCATTCTGATGGACCTACATGGCCTAGATTTCTCCCAACCGATCAACATGGACAAGTTGAAGAAATATTTTCCCTGAGTGGCTCGCTAGGCCGAAAACCCGAAAGGGCGACCTAGAAAGAAGTTAGAGCGTAAAAAATTTGAAATTATAAAAACTAAGCTCGCAAGGTTAAAAACCTGCAAAGGGCGGCCTTGGCAAAAGTTAGAGCGTAAAAAGTGAGGGTTAATACATAAGTGAACCTAAGCTGAACTACGTAAGGCTTGATTCCCATCTTTGGGATACGTAGGCAACTTCATCCTGAAGTCCAGCCATAAACACTTCCTCAATCAACTTTGTCCATGCGATCATGTTTGGTCATCTTTGTCTATTCAGCATTCAAGAGCTCGGTTGTGATCTCCAGTACAGTGCTACTTAAACTAGGGGCAACTTTCCAGTTGCTGGAATCCGAGGTTGTGCATCTTAGTGACAGATCTTAGGCGTGTCCAGTTCTGATCCATATCGAAAATGGTTTTGAAAAGTTTTAATAAAAGTTGATTTTACTCAAATTAATCTTTTTACAACTTAGATCATTTTTGGACCAAACGGAAAATTTTCAATATCCATAACCTTCAATTTCATTGATTTCAATACAGAGTTCTTTTGCTCTTGAATACAAAATTCAAGTTGCTTTTCATTACATTCATAAAGAAAACTTGAAAGTTTTGATTAAAAGCAAATAAATCTGGGGCATAGTCAGGTGTCCCCACATCCCCTCCCAGAGCTGGTCGAAGCCTCTGATGCCAAAGTAGGCCATACCTGTGCCTCTTTATTGAGCCAATCTATGCACTCATCAGAGAGGGTGCAGCTGAAAATGGGAGCGGGGGCCAGAAGCTCTCTCGTCCTCCATGGTGTGGCATACTGAGCTAGCTGCGCGCCTCAGACCGAAAATGTAGCAGGGTATTCTATCCCCTCCTCTGGGCAAGTCTAATCATGTCCGAACTGGTGCCGGAATCGTATTGGAAAATAGAACACGCAGTGTGTCAAGGTAATCAACTGGATCTCGGGCTGACGGGTCATGTTGAAACTCATTGTCGGTAAGTTAAGCCAAGGGCAGCGCCAAGCAATGTGGTCTGCGGACAAACTGCACATCCAGTTGTACCACCATCCCTCATCCGGAGCATCGACTAGACGTTGCCGGAAAGAATAGTTATGAGCTGCATATGGCGAACACGAGTCCACCACTCTTAACTTGTCCATCAACCATACCTGGGGAGGGATGAAAAATGAGAGATTAAAGAATAGAGAGGTGTACGTTGAGAGAAAAGTAAGAAAACAGTTTTGAGAGAAAAATCGAGCCTAAGGGTCGAGTGATGTGAGCAATATATGTGAGATGGGGTAGAAAACATTACCTGCAATAGTAGTGGACTCCCCGCAAACCTAGCCGTCTCCCGACAATGAAAAGCGTCTAAACCTATCAATGTCTCAGCCAATGTCACGGTGATGCAACTCTTGCCCTCTCTTAAGCCCTCGACGGCTTCAATCAAATGAGTGTTAAACCCACCGGAGCCTAGGGCGAGCAAGAAATGAGATAGCATGCACAAGCAAAGCACATGTCGTCGAATACCCTGCCAATGATGGTCGCCGTGATCACCAGCATCAGAAAACTGACAAACCAAGCTCGGAATGTCCAGCTCTCCGTCGTGAATCAATGACCGAGCGTCATGCAAAGTAAGGCCGTAGATCCTTCCTAAGGCTTGGATGTGGCCGAACCGGAGCTGAGGCAAGATTTCTTCATCGCGCTCGGATTCCATTAAAGCTTGGAAATCCTCGAAAGTGGGACACATCTCTTGACCACCAAAGCTAAAGACGTGTGTTACAGGATTCCAAAACCTTGTCGCGGCATATAGGAACGGAAAACGCAGCGGGGTGTGACCCAGCGTGAATAGTGCATTTATACCGAAGCCCCGAAAATTTAGCCTTTCCGAGCCATCCAAGTTGGCAATCCAAGTTGTGAGATTTTGGACAAGAAATTCTTCCATTTGGTGCAAATCAGAGCTGAAATGAGGAAAACTACGAAGCTGAGGCTTTTATAGAACATAAGGTGTTGAGTGGAAGACAAGTGTCAATATTCTGGAGGTTTTTGCCATTTTTGGCCGATCGGCTAGAAATGTTGGCCGATGGCCATTTCTTGTGGCCAATGTCCTTTCCCTTTGGCCGATTGCCTTTCCCTTTGTTCTATGAGCTGTCTGTGCGTTGAACATGCTGAGAACTTGTGATTGGTACCACTTCCAATGCTTTCTGGTGATGATTTTGCGAAGTCGCGCCTGTGTTACTTTAATTTGTTTATCGAGTTGTTGTACATTTGCTTATCGAGTTGTATTTCGTATTCTTTAAGTCTTTGTTTTGCTTATCAAATTGTAATTACACTTGGTTGGCTTGTCGAGTTCTTTGTTTTGCTTATCGAGTTGTTTTGTTGTTAGTCGATTCACTACCTGATTGATGCAATTCGAGCGTTTGGTTTTCAAAACAAAGTTCAATCTCATTTACATTATAATGTAATGCGATGCGATGCGATGTATGGAATGTACAAATGTAACACTTTTTGAACAAAAACAGTTGTTTCATTCCATTCATTTTTTCTTTCTTTTGCAAAAGTACATAGTTTTGAGAAAATAAAACTTGCTTGAGGCAGTACAATGTGCTCAAACTACTAGCAAAAAATGGAAATAAAGCAAGAAGGAAAAGAAAAGCAACAAAATGTTTGAACAAAGCAAAAAGAAGAAAAGCAGCAAGTATCTGGATCAGTATCAGTCATCTCGAGCACGGGAATCCGTCCTGGTCCTCTTCCTGGACGAGGGTCCAGGATCACCACCGCCGGCTCCGTAGTCAGAGTCTGAGTTGTCTCCAGCCTCACCCTGGGACGAGGTCGCATCCTCATCAGAATCATCGGGAGAGGGCTCTCGTGAAATACTCTCAGCACGGGTGTGCCTGTGTCTGCCTCGGCTGTGGATAGCCATCCTCCGCCTGACTCCCCCTCCTCCTCGGGCAGGTATGGATGGTCCTGCTGGAGCACCTCCCACGGTCGAAATCTTGAATGGGGCCTGAAAGGAACAAATAGCAAATGTATTAGTTATGCTACGCAAAGCAAGGTATGAATACCGTATACAGTTTGTGAGTACAGTGTATGAATGTTGTGGGCAATGTGTGAGTACAATATATGAATGATGTGGGCAATGTGTGAGTACAGTGTATGAATGTTGTGAGTAGTGTGTGAGTACAGTGTATGAATGCTATCAGCAATGTGTGAGTACAGTGTATGAATACCGTGAGCAATGCTGTGAGCAGTATGTGAGTTCAAGTGTATCAGTGCCAAGAGTGTTGTGTATCAAGTGCCGTATCGACAATGTGGTATATCAGATTAGTATGAAACAGATTATGCAAAGTTTGAGACTGCGGTTGAAGGAACTTATCGGGATACTGTAGACAGTCAATAGGTCGATGCTTCGCTGCTGCATTCCCATCACGGAGGCACTCAGCTGCAAAGACTGGTGAGTGTACTCGACGGAAGCCTGCAAAAGTGTTGAAGTCATTAGTATTCTGCAGAATATCAAATGAAATGAAATAACTGTGCAGAATGCAAAGTATAGTAGTACATACCAGGGTCGAGCCATAGACTCCGATAAGGTCATGATCAGCCGGAGGAGGAGCGATGGGTATCTGGTACGTCTCCCCACCCTGTCCTCAGCATGTCATCGTTGTAGGCAGCTCTGGCCATCCAGCTCCCTGTCCTCTCCGAGACCCACTCCTCCCACGGGCCTGAGTCGCCCTCGATGGTCCTGCTCCTGCCGCTGGCATCGCAGGCCTCTCTCTCTCGGCTCGGCGAGCACCGGTCAAAGGTCACATGAGATAAGCCTGGATGAACTCGGTGTAGTCACCCTTGTCTCTAAAGGGCTCAGAGTCCCAACCAAGCATGTAGTCTATCATCTCCTCCAAGGTATACCTCTCGGTGTGCCTCGTGTAGGTAGGAGGAGGTGCTGGAACTGTCTGCTCTAGGAAGCCTAAGGTCTATGGCAAGAAGCGCTCCCCGAAATACCATGCTCGACAGACCGAGCCCTCCAATAGAATCCTGAACCGGGCAGTCTCCCGAGCACCCATGTATCCATCTCTCACTGTATCAGGCAACACCACTAGGGCCGCTAGGTGATCTGCAAATGATATACAGTTTGTTATCCACTGTTGAAAGTATAATGTAAAGCGAAGCTTAAATGAACTATAAAGTTCGAAATACCTCTACGACGGTGATGGTGTCAAAGTATCAGCGGAAGAACACGAAGGACTCCCGTGGCCTTCGCTCGTACCTCACATCAAAGCGGTGGGAAAATGGAACCATGGGGGGCGTCTCCATGTCTGGCACTGGGGCAAGCCTTAGAAAGTAGGCATACACCCACAACTGTATAGTGTAACAGGGCAGATATGAGTGTACTTATCAGATAAAGCATAATGCAGATAAAATAGAAATCAGAGAATGTGTGTAGCGTGTTATGCAGCGTCTGCAGTGTATAGCCAGTGTAAAGCAGATTGAGTGTATGCAGTATGTTCGGTGTACAGATAATGTCAAGCAGAAATTAAAAGACAGAAAGGGAAGGTGTACCTCCCAGGCTTGCCAGTAGCCTCTAAGCAACTGTCCGCTGCGGCGAGAAGATGAGCTCATATATTCGTAGAGAGTGGCCAAGCCTGCACCACCCCAATCATAGCGCTGGATCCACGTCACGTCCACAAGTGGGCTCAACAAGTAAAGGACGACGGTGCTCGCCCGGTCGGCAAAGAGTGTGGTCCCCAGCAGGAACATGATGAAGCCGCGAGCATACTGCTCCACCTCCTCCCGAGTCGTGGGCTCCTGAATCTTGAAATGGCTCTCAAACCAAGACTACCTCACAAATCCTGGACGAGAGAGAGGAGGCTGAGCGCCAAGCAAGTAAATCTGTGCGGCGTCCCACTCGTCCATATCAGTATCGAAGAGGATCGAATCACCCCCTACTCCGACGCCTGTGAGCATAGAGAAGTCAAAGGGAGTCATCGTCATCTCCCCGGTAGCATAAAGGTGGAAGGAATCGGTGGTGTCCCACCACCTCTCCACTAGTGCGCCCAGAAGAGGCCTACTCGTAGTGAGGCGCAAGAGTCCCCTGCAGAAAATGCCAAAGTCGGCCCGATCAACAATATGACGAACTGCGTCCAGCAACTCCATGTACCAATCTCGAGCGATGGTGTTCCCATACCCCCGGAAGGCATGGGAATCTCCCTGTGTTCAAAGACAAACAGTTGCGAAGCAATGTTAGAAATACAGTGCTTGGATGCGTTCAGAATTGATAAAATGCAGTGTGTGTGCATGTGTTCAAGTTTACACAGATATCGGGTGCAGGTGTGCTCACGGTGAACTAAGCTTATGATGTATCAGTATGTTTGAATTATCCAGTTGAGAATGTAATGTGTGTGCATGTGTTTGAGTTTAAAAAGATATCGAGTGTGGGCGTGCTCACGGTGAACTGCACATATGATATATCAGTGTATCTGGCTTAAGCAGTTAAAGAACAGTATCGACTATCGCAGTTATATGTTTTACATTGCAGAAAATGAGACAGAGGGGAAGACTGTACCTCAGAAGCACCGTAGGACAGATGTGACTCTGACTCGCGCAGTAAAAGCTCCAGTGGCGCGCCCCGTGCATAGCTCCTGAAGTGGCGGATGCCGTCGGGAGGCAACACATGTATCGTCGGCCTGTAGGTCACCGGATCGAATGGTCGAATGCGAAGAGGTAGGAGCTCGATCTCAGGGTCCACGTCCATCTCTGGGGAGCCCCACCCCATGGAATGTCGTCTGCCATCTCAAGAAGAGTGCAAAAATGGCCAAAAGTGTGAAAAATGGGTGAGAATGCGAAAAGTCAACCTAAAAGTCAACCCCGAGGGCTGAAAAATGGGAGAAAAGGTCGAAGTGTGGAAAAGGCATGAAGATCGACGTATAACTCAGAGGAAACAAACCCCAAGTGGTGGAAACCAAGAAAGGGGCACCGAAAATGAATTTCGATTAGTTCAAAGTGCGCGGCAGGAAGGGTTTCTCGAATTGAACGCTGGAAAAGGCTCAAAAACAGGAAAAAAACACAGATCAAAGCGAAGAAAATCACCTAGAGAGAAAGAGGGAGGATTTTTGAGCTTGGAGAAGTGAGGATATAAGGTTTGGAACCTTATATTTAAAGACCCGTGGCTAAAGACGAAACTGCCCCGAAACTGCCATTTTTGGCCGATCGGCCAAATTGTTAGTCGATATGCTAAATGTTTGGCCGATGAGCTCATTTTGTGGCCGATGGGTGGCCGATGGACTTCCCTTGTGTTCGATGCACCTCCCACACCCTTGGTTGGGTCAGTTACGTGGTTTGGGACCTTCATCTCTCAAGATAGTGCAAGACAGTGGACTTTTGACGCTCAACCGGCCTTCGTGTTGACCTCGAATCGTGCCTTCCGAGTGCGGCACTTGATACGTACGAGGTGTATCCTTTATCATATCCTTTTGTCTCTTGCAAGATTCGGAAATTGCTTTAAATACGTTGCATTACAATGTTTTGTCGTGTTTATAATGAGCGCGCATTGGTTATACGTCATTTCGCTCTTGCATTGTTATGCACGTACTATATGCGTTGTAGCACATATCATCCTTGCATTGTTATGCACGTACTATATGCGTTGTAGCGCACACCATGCTTGCATTGTTATGCACATCTCTTATGCGTTATCGCGCACGCCATGCTTGCATTGTCATGCACATCCCTTATATCGCATTGCCTTGCGCCTCTCCATCCGCGTTGTTTCGCATATCTCATTTGCATCATCATACTTCTTATTATGTTACATGCATTATCATGCATTTCAGTACATGCATTGTCATGCACATCTCATTTGCATTGTCATGCATTTCCTCATCTGCATTGTCATGCACATCTCATTTGCATTGACATGCATTTCCTCATCTGCATTGTCATGCACATCTCATTTACATTGACATGCATTTCAGTACATGCATTGTCATGCACATCTCATTTGCATGTCATGCATTTCCACATCTGCATTGTCATGCACATCTCATTTGCATTGTCATGCATTTCCTCATTTGCATTGGCATGCACATCCCATTTGCATTGTCATGCATGCGTTGTCTCTCACGTCATTTGCATTGTCATGCATTTCCTTACCTCGCATTGTCATGCACGCCTCTTTTGCATTGTCTTGCATTTTCATATAACTGGCATTATCTTACTCGTTATTTGCATTGTTTTGCATGCCCTTATAACTGGCATTGTCTTGCTTGTTATTCGCATTGTCTTGCATTTTCATATAACTGGCGTTGTCTCGTACGTCATTTGCATTGCCTTGCATTTCCTTACCTCGCATTGTCATGCACGCTCATTATTCGCATTGTCTTGTATTTTCATATAACTGGCATTGTCTTTCTCGTTATTTGCATTGTTTTGCATGCCCTTATAACTGGCATTGTCTTGCTCGTTATGTGCATTATTTTGCACCCCCTATAACTTGCATTGTCTTGCTTGTTATGTGCATTGTTTTGCACCCCCTATAACTTGCATTGTCTTGCTCGTTATGTGCATTGTCTTGCTCGTTATGTGCATTGTCTTGCACCCCCACTAACTTGTGCATTGTTTTGCACCCCTACTAACTTGTGCATTGTTTTGCACCCCATTAACTTGTGCATTGTCTTGCACTCCCCCTCTAACTTGTGCATTGTCTTGCACTCCCTACTAACTTGTGCATTGTTTTGCACCCCCACTAACTTGTGCATTGTCTTGCACTCTCTCTCTAACTTGTGCATTGTCTTGCACTCCCTACTTACTTGTGCATTGTCTTGCACCCCCTACTAACTTTTGCATTGTCTTGCACTCCCCCTCTAACTTGTGCATTGTCTGGCACCCCCTACTAACGTGTGCATTGTTTTGCACTCCCACTAACTTGTGCATTGTTTTCCACCCCACTAACTTGTGCATTGTCTTGTACCCTGTACTAACTTGTGCATTGTCTTGCACTCCCCCTACTAACTTGTGCATTGTCTTGCACCCCACTAACATGTGCATTTTTTTGCACCCCCACTAACTCGTGCATTGTTTTGCACTCCACTAACTTGTGCATTGTTTTGCACCCCACTAACTTGTGCATTGTCTTGCACTCCCCCTCTAACTTGTGCATTGTCTTGCACTCCCTACTAACTTGTGTATTGTCTTGCACCCCTATTAACTTGTGCATTGTCTTGCACCCCCTACTAACTTTCGTATTGTCTTGCACTCCCCCTCTAACTTGTGCATTGTCTTGCACCCCCTACTAACTTGTGCACTGTTTTGCACCCCCACTAACTTGTGCATTGTTTTGCATCCCACTAACTTGTGCATTGTCTTGCACCCTGTACTAACTTGTGCATTGTCTTGCACTCCCTCCACTAACTTGTGCATTGTCTTGCACTCCCCCTACTAACTTGTGCATTGTCTTGCACCCCACTAACATGTGCATTGTTTTGCACTCCCACTAACTCGTGCATTGTTTTGCACTCCACTAACTCGTGCATTGTTTTGCACCCCTACTAACTTGTGCATTGTTTTGTACCCCTATTAACTTGTGCATTGTTTTGCAAACTCACTAACTTGCATTGTTTTGCAAACTTACCTAACTTGCATTGTTTTGCAAACTTATCTAACTTGCATTGTTTTGCAAACCTATCTAACTTACATTGTTTTGCAAACCCATATAACTTGCATTGTCTTGCAACTTCACTAACTTGCGTTGTTTCGTACTTTCTCTAACTTGTGTTGTTTCGCACGTTCTATTAGCGTTGCTTCGCACCCTCTCTAACTTGTGTTGTTTCACGCGTTCTACCTGCATTGTCATGCACTTCACACTTCACTTGCATTGTCACGCACTTTTCACTTGCATTGTTATGCATGTTTCTAACGATATTGTACCTGTTAAGTTTCTTTCTTTTGCAGGCACGATATTGTATGTACGATTCATTTGAAGCTGGCGCAACTAGACGAACCGGACGGTATTGTATTCTCCGCATGAGACGTAGCGAGAATTGTATAATTCTCTTGCATCCTTTCTGCATGTAATGTAGTTAGATTTGTGTTCGCCCGCTTAAAACTATTGCATGTTTTGCTTCGTTACAACTTTCTTTGCATGATCATAAGTTATGTTCGGTATCGTGCATGTTCCTTGCATCTTGCCCCTGCCTTTGGGCACATATCTTCGCTTCTTGTATGCTTGTCTAAGTCTTTGGCCTTGTCGAAAATGGGTCGTCTCTGGGCTTTGACATTCACTCCCGTCATTGTTATGACTTTCGAGTTCTATCAAAGAGGGGCAACTGTAGACATCCCATTTTTGACCGTCCTCAAGACTTGGACGTCATCATTTGAACACTCGATGATCATCCATGACTGTGTTCATTTTGAGTTCCTGGAGGCCTCGGTCGTGCGCCTTGCCTCCAGATCTCTCAGCTTGTCCATTTTGTGCTTAGTTGTGCACCAAACACTTGTATTTTTGCTTCTGAGGGAAGAGGGTGGCTTGTTTGCCATCCCCTGAAGCCATCGGCCAAGGCTTGAAGCCATCGGCCTTATTTTCTTGCCATCGGCCAAAAGTTTTGGCCGATCGGCACGTATGTTGGTCAATCGGCCATGTTTTCTGGCCGAACACTGTTCAACTGCTTTATGCAAATATTTTATGCCAGTTGTCACAGCTGGCATGCACAATTTGCCCCCTCCATACACGTGTATGGAGAGATTTGCCCCTTTGCTTAGCTTCCTCAAGAAGCTTTTCTTTTAGTTCTCTATAAGAGATAACCATCTCCTCCCTCCTCAAGGGTTCAGAAAATTGAGTCTTGAGGGATAGATATACTTTTGTATCTATTCTTCTTTGTTTAGCCTTGTTTTGTACTCAAAAGTGTAGTATTGTGTTACTATTGTACACAAACACACACTAGAACACCATCCTCTTGGAGCTGAGGTCCCTTGAGGTTGATTTTAGAGTTCTTGGAGTGTTTTAAGCTTGGAAAAGTTGTTGGAGCCTTTTTCTTGAAAGTGTTCTTCAAGGGTGAGCATTCTTGCTTCTAATACGCCTTTCTTGCTTAAGCTTTTAGACCTTCTTACTTATTCTTTTAAGCTTAACTCTAAACTACAATAAGTTCTGATTTTTGATGCTTTAGATCTTTGTTTCAGATCACTTTTTGGTTTGGGGTTGTGTCCCCCCTCTTAGGCCTTGTTAGGCCTTGTTTTAGGCCATTCCTTTTGGCCCTTGTTCTTGGCTTTGCATGACCTTCCTACCACTAAAATCCAAAGGATTTTTAGTGGTGGGAAAGTGGTTTTGGAGTCCTAAATAGGAGAGGGTCATCCCCTCCCCTTATTCTCTTGAATGCTAGTATAAATGGCTTGTATTGGTAGCATGTTTGCTTGGCTTGTTTTAGCTTCATTTTAGTATGTATTAGGCTTTGTTTTTCCATGATATAACACTGTTTTGACTTGGTTTGGACATACCATGTATGCTTCATGTACTTGCCTTGTAATCATTTCATTTGCGTTAACATGCATCATGCTTTAAGCCATGTTTCTAGCATGATTTTGGCTCAACTCCATGAGACTTTTAGCCTTGTTGTAACATGCTTAAGCTCTGATTTGAGTTATTTTGACCATATATGCCACACTTTGTATAGCCATAAGGCATTCTAGCTTGTTAGCCTTAAGTGTCCTAGTCACTAGCTTGCTTTACTTGGACCATTTCAATGATTTGGCATCATTTGTTATACTATTTCAGTCCATGTTTCATGCTCAAACACTTGCACTTGTCACTCCTTTAATGCTTTAAAGAGTTGATGTTTTATGCCTCATGAATGGGTCATTGTGTGTGCCATCATGGTTAGGTCTTTGGGATGCCATCTAAGTGGGTTTTTGGTCTTGTTATACCATGCCATAACTCTGTTTTTTATTGCTTAAATCATGCCATGTTTGGTTTTGATAGGTGTAGTGTAACACCTCTTTTATAGCCTTGCATGCCTCATGCTTTCGGCCCTTTGTTCTAGCTTATTTTGGCTTTGGTCCTTGGTTTGAGTCCCTTTGCTAGTTTCAAGCTTTAAGCCTTTTTGCATGACTTGCTTGCTTTGTTTGGTTGGTTTGGCACCTTTCCTAACATGATTTCAGAGCTTACAATGTCTGTCACATGTCCATATTTGTCCCCTTTTAAGTGTTCTTCAAAGTTGCTCTCCTATGCTTAGGTGATAGGCCAATTGGCATGCATGTTTGTATGTACCTTTGTCTTCACTTCCATAGCATTTCAGCCACTGATTTGGGCATGTTTAAGAGTTGTCCACCTTATGTTAAGTCCATCCTTTCGCATATTATTGCATGTTTACCTCGCATGTTGTCGCATGCTTATTGCATACTTGGTACATTATATGTTGTTGCATATTAGTTCCCTAGCATGTTGTGGCATGCTAGTCCTATTACATTATGCCTACATGCTTGTTGCATGCTTGCTAATTGACATGCTGTCGCATGCTCATCCATCTTGCATACTTGTTAGATTACACGTTGTTGCATGTTTGTTATTGGTATTGTTGGTGCATGCCTATTACATTGTATGCATGCATGTTTGCATGCTTAGGTTGCATATCGCTTGCTTGCATGCTCATGTTGCATTAGCTTGCTTGCATGCTTAGGTTGCATTGCATTGTGTGTGTATTCCCTTGCCTCTTGATCGAGCATGATAGAGGTTGGGGCCCCTCATGTGTTTTTTTGTGTGCATTTCATTTGATATTGAATTGCACACTTGGCTCCTTTGGCCATCATGCATTGAAATGCGTGATTGGTGGTTCGAGAGTCGAGAACTACACACCTTTGAGTCTTAAACATGATAAGAGGTGTAGTTGTGCAGATATTGTCTTGTAAATATATTGCCATGCTCTGTTTGTCCTCTGCTGCAGCAACAGGAGCATTTCACAGGAAGAGATGGTCGATCGACCATATTCAGTGCCGATTGGAAACAAACATTTGGCAGAGAGCCTTATATTTGGTCGATGACCTTCCTATCTTGGTCGATGGCATCATCTCTTGGTCAATGACCTCCCACAATGTACATAAGATGGTTTAGAAGTGTCATAGAAGTTGGTACAATTTTTAGAGTTACAGAGTGGTGCAAACAAAGGCAACATGAAACATGGCGATGGATTTCCGAGCGAAGCCGTCCGAGCATGCATTCATCTCTCGTCTCGAGGCCATTTCAATGTTTTAATAACTTAGAATAGTTATTTATTTCGATTTGGTTGTGTAAGTAATTAATTAGATGATTTGTATTATTCTTTTGGTCCCTCCATCGAGAGGGCGCAATTATGTAATAAGCGTGCGTGTGTGTGATGCATGTCTTCTAACCCCCACTTCTTTTTCCCTTTTACTTACCTGCTTTCAATGGTTAGTTTTAGGGCATATTTCAATTAGCATCCTTATGCTATGCATGCTTGCACCATTCATCTATATTGCATGCACCGGGCTCGGCGCATCATACTAACTGCATTGTATTTCAATTCCAAGTTGAATACATGTATCGAATTGTCGCATCTCATATGCCATTTTAGATTAGCCGAGCCTATTCTAGTTGCACTTTGCATGCGATGTATTAGCCATTTTTACATGAACTAGGATCATGCATGATTTCTAACTAGTTTCTTGTTTTGGCTCGGAGTACACTGTGAGTGCTTATGCTTTAGCATCTTGCATGAGTGTGAGTTTTGCCATGACAGCATGTTTGCCATGAGGCTAATCGCTTATACGATATAACTGCCTGAATGCCTATGGGTGAAGGTTGGATTACTTGAATTGGGATAACTTATTGAAATCCACATTTTAGCCTACTCGCGAGTAGCAAACTTCAAACCATTTTCAAACAAATGAAAATGCAATGCTTTGTTCCAAATTAGGCGATCAAGTCTATACTTGTCTGTTGTGCGCATCACATAGTAAATTCTAGCTAATAACCGGAATAAGAACGCATATGTTTTCAAAAACAAGATATCATGCTTAGTACAGGCCGATTTTTGAACGGGCGAACGGGGGTGCTCATTGCATGACCTTCCCAATCATACCCAAGTTCCCGAGCCGAGGGAACTTTGGTGATGACGGACACGTGGCCTTAGGCACGAGTCGGGGTTTCCTAAATTCCCCCAAAATAAAATATTTAGGTGGCGACTCTGTATCTGGCTAGACAGTCCATGTTTGGCACTTCTTTCTTAAAAATTAGTTTTCCAAAACGATTTGCCGGATTTGGACTCTTTGGTGATTTATCGGTCTTACATCGCACATTATAGATTGGATTCAGAACTGTGACATTAAGTTCGAACTGTAGTAGCTAGAGAACAAAACGAGATTTCCTCGGGAGTTCTCCGGAGCGCGTCTACGACTCCTAATCATACTCCTATAAAGGGTAGGATCAACATCAATACCAGAAGAATCTTTGGAAATGTGAAGACTGGTGCTCATGGGAGTGCGTGCATGTTTGGCAGACTCCAGACCAAACTTTGACACAATATTTTTAGCATACTTAGTCTGAGAAACAAACATACTAGAAGGAGACTATTTGATTTGAAGACCCAAGAAATAAGACAACTCTCCCATCATGCTCATCTCAAACTCATGTGTCATGCAATCTGAAAAATATTTCACAAGATGATCAGCAGTGGATCCAAACACAATATCATCAACATAAATCTAAGCAACAAGAATATGAGACTCAGTATGTTTCACAAATAAAGCCTTATCCACACTACCCCTTTGAAAGTCATTATCGATCCAAAACACGCGTGGATACGCTTGAGATTGAAAAAAGTTGCTCGAGCGCCAAAACCACCCTCGCAGAACTGCAAACCGCTGCACTAAATACTGAATGAAAGAAATACACGCTCGAGCGTGATAGATTCCGCTCGAGCGGGGACACCACACCACCAAACTCTAATTTTTTTTAAATAAATAAAAAACAAAAACAACTCAGCCAGAGAAAGGGGGCCTGCAAAACAAAGGGGAGTATCATTGGAAGACTGTAACACTGGGATGAGATGATCCACACACCATGAAGCCTGTAAACTTGTATATATAAAAAAATATGAACCACATAATCATGAGTGAGTCAGATAATATTTAATCAATGATCATAAGCAACATGAGAATGCATAACTCAAAAACAAACATGAGAGCTCACATATAAAATGTGTGTGTGTGATCCTTGAGAGGCCACAGAGCTAGAATTAATCCTCGTAGTGATCGGATGGCTGGACCTCCGGCAAGAGTAACTAAACATCACAGAGAAAAGTCAAACCACTAGGAATCACGGGGTATTTGTTGAGTAAAAGCA
>NW_021027047.1:62466-109576 GCF_004153795.1 Camellia sinensis | reverse complement strand
GCATTCTCTTATTGTTCTTCAAGAGTGAGTCCCATTCCCCCTCCTAAGTTTTGTTTTGGTTGCATATTTGGCCACCTTTGCATGCTTTCTTTGACCTAAGTTTCAACTGAAAAAAGTTCTGTATTTAAGTGCTTAAAATGGTTGTTTAAGGCTTTGTTTGAGTTAGGGGTGGTTTACCCCCTTTGCTGGCTTGTTCGGCCTTGCTTTGCGCCATCTTTTAAGGCCTTTGAGACCATCACTTTTTTGGCCTTCTCACCACTAAAACTCAGAGGGATTTCAGTGGTAGAAATGTGGTTTTGAGGTCCAAAATGAGAGGGGGTGGTCCCCTCTCTTGTCTTGTTTGCTTGCCTTGTTGGCCTAATTATTGAGCATGTGTTGGCTTGTTCTCAACCTATTCTTGGCCTTATTTCAGCATGGTATAACTCTGTTTTGGCTTGGTTGAGTCACCTTATGCATGCTTTTTACACTTACAGTGTAATCTTACCATTTAGCCTTGTGTGCTCAATGCTTTGATCCATCATGCTAGCTTATTTTGGTTCTATCTCAGCATGTTTTTGGTATTATTTTAGCATGTCTTAGCTCTATTTTGGTTGGTCTTGGCCATGTGAGGCTTGCCTTGTATGGTTATAGTGTAAGTGGCTTTGACTAGCTTTGAGTGTCAAGTCTCTTCCGTGTATGCTTCATGTACTTGCCTTGCAATCCTTTCATTTGCCTTAACATGCATCATGCTTTAAGCCATGTTTCTAGCATGATTTTGGCTCGACTCTATGAAGCTTTTAGCCTTATTGTAACATGTTTAAGCTCTGATTTGAGTTATTTTTACCATATATGCCATGCTTTGTATAGCCATAAGGCAATCTAGCTTGATAGCTTTGAGTGTCCAAGTCACTAGCATGCTTTACTTGGACCATTTCAATGATTTGGTATCATTTGTTATACTATTTCAATCCATGTTTCATGCTTGAACACTTGCATTTATCACTCCTTTAATATTTTAAAGAGTTGATGTTTTATGCCTCTTGAATGGATCATTGTGTATGCTTCCATGCTTAGGTCATTTGGATGCCATCTAAGTGGGTTTTTGGTCTTGTTATACCATGCCATAACTCTGTTTTTCATTGCTTAAGTCATGCCATGTTTGGTTTTGATAGGTGTAGTGTAACACCTCTTTTATAGCCTTGCATGCCTCATGCTTTCGGCCCTTTGTTCTAGCTTATTTTGGCTTTGGTCCTTGGTTTGAGTCCCTTTGCTAGTTTCAAGCTTTAAGCCTTTTTGCATGACTTGCTTGCTTTGTTTGGTTGGTTTGGCACCTTTCCTAACATGATTTCAGAGCTTACAATGTCTGTCACATGTCCATATTTGTCCCCTTTTAAGTGTTCTTGAAAGTTGCTCTCCTATGCTTAGGTGATAGGCCAATTGGCATGCATGTTTGTATGTACCTTTGTCTTCACTTCCATAGCATTTCGGCCACTGATTTGGGCATGTTTAAGAGTTGTCCACCTTATTTTAAGTCCATCCTTTCGCATGTTGTTGCATGTTTACCTCGCATGTTGTCGAATGCTTATTGCATACTTGGTACATTATATGTTGTTGCATATTAGTTCCCTAGCATGTTGTGGCATGCTAGTCCTATTACATTATGCTTACATGCTTGTTGCATGCTTGCTAATTGACATGCTGTCGCATGCTCATCTATCTTGCATACTTGTTAGATTACATGTTGTTGCGTGTTTGTTATTGGTATTGTTGGTGCATGCCTATTACATTGTATGCATGCATGTTGCCATGCTTAGGTTGCATATCGCTTGCTTGCATGCTCATGTTGCATTAGCTTGCTTGCATGCTTAGGTTGCATTGCATTGTGTGTGTATTCCCTTGCCTCTTGATCGAGCATGATAGAGGTTGGGGCCCCTTATGTGTTTTTTTGTGTGCATTTCATTTGATATTAAATTGCACACTTGGCTCCTTTGGCCATTATGCATTGAAATACGTGATTGGTGGTCCGAGGGTCGAGAACTACACACCTTTGAGTCTTAAACATGATAAGGGGTGTAGTTGTGCAGATATTGTCTTGTAAATATATTGCCATGCTCTGTTTGTCCTCTGCTGCAGCACCAGGAGCATTTCAATGGAAGAGATGGTCGATCGACCATATTCAGTGCCGATCGGAAACAAACATTTGGCCGAGAGCCATATATTTGGTCGATGACCTTCATATCTTGGTCGATGGCATCATCTCTTGGTCGATGACCTCCCACAGTGTACACAAGATGGTTCAGAGGTGTCATAGAAGTTGGTACAATTTTCAGAGTTACAGAGTGGTGCAAACAGAGGCAACATGAAACATGGCGGTGGATTTCTGAGCAAAGCCGTCCGAGCATGCATTCATCCCTCGTCTCGAGGCCATTTCAGTGTTTTAATAACTTAGAATAGTTATTTACTTCGATTTGGTTGTGTAAGTAATTAATTAGCTTGTTAATTAATTAATTAGATGATTTGTATTATTCTTTTGGTCCCTCCATCGAGAGGGCGCAATTATGTAATAAGCGTGCGTGTGTGTGATGCATGTCTTCTAACCCCCACTTCTTTTTCCCTTTTACTTACCTGCTTTCAGTGGTTAGTTTTAGGGCATATATCAATTCGCATCCTTATGCTATGCATGTTTGCACCATCCATCTATATTGCATGCACCGGGCTCGGCGCATCATACTAACTGCATTGTATTTCAATTCCAAGTTGAATACATGTATCGAATTGTCGCATCTCATATGTCATTTTAGATTAGCCGAGCCTATTCTAGTTACACTTTGCATGCGATGCATTAGCCATTTTTACATGAACTAGGATCATGCATGATTTCTAACTAGTTTCTTGTTTTGGCTCGGAGTACACTGTGAGTGTTTATGCTTTAGCATCTTGCATGAGTGTGAGTTTTGCCATGACAGCATGCTTTCCATGAGGCTAATCGCTTATATGATATAATTGCCTGAATGCCTATGGGTGACGGTTGGATTACTTGAATTGGGACAATTCATTAAAATCCGCATTTTAGCCTACTCGCGAGTAGCAAACTTCAAACCATTTTCAAACAAATGAAAATGCAATGCTTTGTTCCAAATTAGGCGATCAAGTCTATACTTGTCTATTGTGTACATCACATAGTAAATTCTAGCTAATAACCGGAATAAGAACGCATATGTTTTCAAAAACATGATATCATGCTTAGTACAGGCCGATCTTTGATCGGGCGAGCGGGGGTGCTCATTGCATGACCTTCCCCAATCGTACCCAAGTTCCCAAGCCGAGGGAACTTTGGTGATGACGGACTCGTGGCCTTAGGCACGAGTCGGGGTTTTCTAAATTCCCCCAAAATAAAATATTTAGGTGGCGACTCTGTATCTGGCAAAGCAATCCATGTTTGGCACTTCTTTCTTAAAAATCAATTTTCCAAAACGATTTGCCGGATTTGGACTCTTTGGTGATTTATCAATCTTGCATTTCACTTTGCGAGATGAGATTAAGAACTGTGACATTGAGTCCGAACTATAGCATGAAGCCCAAGGGCGCATCTACAACTGTGTTCAAGCATGTTTTTGGCCTTGTTTTGAGATGTTTCAGGACTGTTTTGAGTAATCTTAGTCGTTTGAGGCTTGCTTGATATGGCTATGGTGCAAGTGCCTTAGCTAGTCTTGAGTTTTGAGCCCTCTAGCATGCCTTGTTTGAGATATTTAGATGATTTGGCATCATTTAACACTTGATTTTAGAGCATATAGCATTTCCATATTCTCATGCATATCACTCTTTGATTGTGTTTGAGAGTTGTGTTTAATGCCTAGCTTACGAGCCAATGCATGAGCAGTTGTTGTGGCTTTTGGTGTTTCATTTCCAGCAGGATTTTGCCATTGTTTTGGCATGCATGGGGTCTGTTTGGTGTTCGTTTAGTCCATCGATCACTGCTTTGCGTGATTCTAGTGTTGTGTCCTTCACTAGTTTTTAATGCTAAAGTGTTCTAGTATGTTGTGCATGAGTGCTTGCATGTTGGAGTCTTGCATTTCATGCCAAGATTAGCATGTTGTTCGCATGTCACATTTCTTGCTTTGCATTGTCTTCAATCGGATGTTGTGTTGAACACAAGGTGGATTAGTTCATTTCATGCTTGAAGTGATGAAGTGAGCCAATCTCCCTTGGTCTCCATTGCCTTTGATCTCTCATGATAAGGAGATAGTCTAAGTGTGTTGTTTGTCATGCACTTATTGAATTTGTACATGTTGGATCTTTGGCCATCATGCATTGAGATGCTTGATTGATGGTCTTGGATCCAATGGTGACTCTCCCTTGATGTTTTAAGGTGATACGGAGTGGCATAGTACGTACATACCCTTGGGAGACCCTCAATTTCCTCTGTTTTGTGCTCTGTTGCAGCTTGGTGTCACAGCACACCAGTGGCCGGCAGCTCTTCATTGTTGGCCAGCACTCTTTCTTCTGTGGTCGGCAGTGTGCATCCTTGGCCGACAGCGGGGTCGGCAGCAGCTCCTCATGGCCAGGAGGCCATTGGTGCACTCCTCAGCACTGTTTTGGTAAGTTTTAGCAGCAAGCACTGGGAGACACCCTGCAAACAGAGCCTCTTGGGAGCAAACTAGAGAGCTTTTCGGGGCGGAAACCAAGCATGCATCCTTCATTGTTCAAGACGGAGCTGTGGTAGCCTAATTTAGATGCTTTTCATACTTAGTTGGTTTCGTAACTTAATTCATTTGATTAATTAGTTGGTTTGTAATAATTAGTTTAATTAGCATAGCTAATTGGCTAAATTCATTCGGACCCTCCGTCGATAGGGCAAATGCTGTAATAAGTGCGCGTGTGTGTGTGAATGTCTTCTAACCCCACGTCTTTCTCCCTTTTATTTACCAGCTTTTGATGATTAGTTTTAGGGCATGTTTCAATTAGCGTACTTATGTTTGCATGCGTGCATCATTCATTTTGTCTTGCATGCACCGAGCTCAGCGCATCATTCAAACTGCATTGTATTTCAATACACTTTCTCGAATGCGTGTTTCAGAGCATGTTATCAAGTGTTGCATTCATATGCCATTTTAGATAGCCGAGTCTATTTTAGTTGCATTTTTGCATGTGTTGCATTAGGCATTTTAACATAGCTAGGATCATGCATGATTTCTAATTAGCTTCTGTTTTGGCTCGGAGTACACTGTAAGTGTTTCTGCTTTAGCATCCTTGCATGTGTGTAAGTGACTACCATGATAGCATGCTTGCTGTGAGGCTATGTGCTTAAGTGATTAACTGCTTGAATGCCTGTGGATGAAGGCTTCATTGCTTGAATTGGAACAATGCAACGATTGTGAGTTTTAAGCACACTTGAGGTGGCAGAATCACGTTGTTTTCTAAGCCCACTTGAGGCTGGAAAATCCGCGTCTTAGCCTACTTGCGAGTAGCACTTTCAAACCATTTTCAAAAAACAAACATGAGATGTTTTGTTCCAATTCTTGCGATTGAGTCTATACTTGTATGTTGTTTGCATCACATAGTAATTCTAGATTAGTAACCGGAATAAGAACACATGTGTTTATAAAAACAACATATCATGTTAGTTGAGGCCGATCTTTGATCGGGTGAGCGGGGGTCCTCATTCCAGGACCTTCCCCTCTCGTACCCAAGTTCCCGAGCCAAGGCAACTTTGGTGATGACGGATATGTGGCCTTAGGCACGAGTCAGGGTTTCCTAAATTTCCCAAAATAAAATATTTTGGTGGCGACTCTGAAATCTGGCAAAGCAGTCCATGTTTGGCATTTTTTATTATTAAAATCAGTTTTCCAAAACGATTTGCCGGATTTGGACTCTTTGGTGATTTATCAGTTTTACCTTGCACATTGTGAGATTAGATTCAGAACCGTGATAGGCGTCTGAACTGTAGTAGCTAAGAACCCAATTCGTGCCCATGTCTAAAGCTCTAGGGGTCCTACTCAGGAAAGGACATCTGAAACTGTTAGAACAACGGCCTTTTCCCGATCCTCTCCCTCCAAAGCATGACCCGACTAAATACTATGCATTCCATCAACAGCAAGGTCACGACACCAACTTCTGTTTTCAACTACGTCATGAGATTCAAGATCTCATTGATAACAAGGTGATTGCACCTCCCGACAAACCAAATGTCACCCCCAACCCATTCCCACCACATAAACAAGCTCCTCCACCTAAACACATCAACCTGATCCAAACCGCGGCCATTCCATATGACCCAAGCATATACATCACACCCTCCCATCTTTCCAAGCCTGAGGTGTTCATCCCAGACAGCACGGACTTGTGCATGTTGAGCATCTCCCAAACCCAACCTGAACCGGTGGTGGTGACTGTCGAAAATAGAACTGGGATGACTTTGGAGGTAGATGGGAATGTTGATTCAGAGCTTGAGGGGTCTAGGAGCTTTGCGTACAACCCAAGTGGTTATATCACATCAACAGATCAGGATAAGCCGAGGGTAGAGTTGCCAGCTGGGGCAGAAATCAGTGTCGTCTAGGAAGATGGACCAAGTCAGGGGTTAGATGACCTAGCAGAGCTGGAAGAGGATATTGCTAATCTGCAGTTCTTCAACGAGCAGGACCCAGGGGATGTGAACATCAACTGGTTCGACTTGGATGGATCAGTAGAAAATGCTGGGTCGCTCAGCGACGAGCCAGATGTTGTTGAGGCACCTCAGCCAGAACGGGGGCAATCAGAAGCTGGGATATCAGCAGTGGTCGGAATGGTCGAGAACAAGAAGGAATCGCCGGAGAGCACCAGTGCTAAGAATTTTGCTCGGGATCCAGGCAGTTTGAGTACAGTAGATACAAAACAAGAGGCTGTATTGAAGCAGCATGAGCAAGAAAAGATCGAGGATCTTGAGAGGGCTAGGAAGGCCAGAGCCCCTGTGGGGACGAAATGTGGTGTGAGCACAGAAACAGTTGCAACGGGACCGGATAGCTGTCTGTCGGTTGCCGACAGGATGTGGTGGGAAGACGATGATTTACGTCTTGCCCACACCGACGAGGACTGGGGGTAGAACCGAATAGATGACACCTGGTATGTTGAGGAGGTCGACCATATGACCCGGAGTGGGCGGCACTTCAACCCCCACACTTGGACCAACCAGAGGCGCCCGGAAAGGACAAAGAGGTGGAGAGGCAGAAAGAAAAACTGCTGTAGGAGGAAGCTGTACTGAAACAGCTAAAGAAAATTCAAGCAGACATCTCTATCTGGGAACTACTTATTGCCTCAAGGGTTCACAGACAGGCCGTCCTTACAGCTATGGATAGGGCCAAGCTTTCAATCGATACAACTCCAGAGCAGTTGGTAGGACTAGTTTTCCTGGGAGGAGCTTCCCTGACCTTGACCTTCACCGACAAAAAACTACCATCCGAGGGCTCAAATCATAACAAACCACTCTACATCTCTGTGGAGTGTAGAGAGAAATGGATACCGGTGGTCCTGGTCGACACAGGGTCCGCAATCAATGTATGTCCGTCAATAACGACGTATGCTATCGGGTTGAAGCCCGCGGATTTTGTGCCTACGGCCCAGGTGATTCGGGCCTATGATAATTCCAGCCGAGAGGTGATGGGGACCGTACGGATTAAGCCTCAGGTTGGTCCGAGGTAGCAGGACATTCAGTTTCATGTCTTGGATGTTCTAGAAACCTTCAATCTACTCTTTGGGCGGCCGTGGCTGCACCAAGTCAAGGTCGTCTCTTCCACCTTACACCAAATGTTGAAGTACCCCTACGGGAAGGGGGTGGCAATCGTTTTTGGGAATTCTTTGATACATTCGCCGCCAGAGGTTTCTACACCAGTTCTGGAGATTGAGCATGGCGCGAAAGATGTATTTTTGTCGGGATTCACCTTAGCTGAGGCCCAAGTTGTTTCGGATATGCTAGCTGTTGATAAGGGGCTATACGTCAGTGCACAATATGTCTACCTTATGAACAAGCTTCAGCACATGCCCGGGATGGGTTTGGGGCGAAGTGGCTGGAAGGGCGTCACAGCATCGGCCGAAGTGCTGTATAACCCATATACCTTTGGCTTAGGTTATCTACCTACCAAAGAAGATTGGGCGAGGAAAGGAAGAGAGATGGCCGGGAGAGCTAGGGCAAAGAAAGCGGAGAAGCATTATGAGTTGGTGCACCGACCTATCCAGGGGATCCTAAATGGACGCTTCGTCCGGGAGGGGGAAGACTTCCCATTCTGCGGCTTTCCGGAGCCCTGGATGAATTCAGAGGAGCGGAGCTTGCCCTGCTTCAAAATCTTTTTTGATCTGCAGTTGTCAGGGGATGAAGTTACCGAAGAGCAAACAGACCCACCAGCTAAGGCTGAGCAGTGCAAGAAGGAGGATTCCGAGAGCACAGAAATTGAGATGGGGTAGCACTGGCTTGTCTCCTCTCAGATCGTACTGGAATGCTTGGGAGATAACTTCTCAGTTTCCATGATCGGGGATGAAGCGGCTGTGGGCCCATCTTCAAGCATTCTCGATGCATCCATCGCACCCTCCCTCGTCTGGCAATACGAGGAGAGCTTTTTATCGAGTAGTTTCGGGTCAGGTAGTGAGCCAAAATCTGATTCCACTAAGTCTGTGGCGTCGGAATCAGATTCCAGCTCTTCTGAGTTTGAGTCCGGTATTCTTGGGGGTGGTAACCCAGATGCAACTGTCCTGTCCAAGTCATTTTTTTCTTTTTCCTTTGAGTCTGTTGTAATAGAGGAATCAGACAGACTGGGTGTTATTAATGAGAATGGTACGGTTGTGCCTTCCGAGGACTTTTCTGTGCCTAAGGCCACGTGTCCTTGATCACGAAAGTTGCCTCGGCTCAGGAACTTAGGTATGAGAGGGGAAGATCATGCAATGAGCACCCCCGCTCGCCCGATCAAAGGATCGGCCTTTACTAACATGATATGTTGTTTTCGAAAACACATGTTCTTATTCCGATTATTAATTTAACTTACTATGTGATGCACACAGCATACAAGTATAGACCAGATCGCCTAAATTGGAACAAAATATCTCATGCTTGTTTCTTGAAAATGGTTTGAAAGTGCTACTCGCAAGTAGGCTACGTCGTGAATTTGCCACCCTCAAGTAGGCTTGAAAACATGATGATTTCTCACTCACAAGTGGGCTTAAAACTCGTATTTTTATGAATTGTTCCAATTCAAGTAACGAAGCCTTCATCCACAGGCATTCAGACAATTCAACACTTAAGTAGTTAACCTCATGGCAAGCATGCTATCATGGTAGTCACTTACACACATGCAAGGACGCTAAAGTGTAAACACTTACAGTGTACTCCAAGCCAAAACAGAACCTAGTTAGTAATCATGCATGATCCTAGCTATGTTAAGATGGCTAATGCAACACATGCAAAATGCAACTAAGATAGGCTCGGCTATTCTAAGATGTCATGTGAATGCAACACTTGATACATGCATTCAAATTGGTATTGAAATACAATGCAATTTGTATGATGTGCCGAGCACGGTGCATGCAAGACAAATGAATGGATGCAAACATGCAAACATAAGGTATGCTAATCAAAACATGTCCTAAAAATAGCCATCGAAAGCTGATAAGTAAAAGGGAGAAAGAAATGGGGTTGGAAGACATGCATCACACATACGCATGTTTATTACAAAATTTGCCCTCTCGACGGAGGGTCCGAATAAAAGCTAAGCTATTCTAAGCTAAGCTAAGCAATTAATCTAATTAAGCTAATTAGACTAATTATTACACAATCAAATTGAATAACTAGCTACAACTAATTATTACATCACTTTAACTAATTAACAAATTAATTAAGTTACCAAAAATAAATGCTAACTAGCAAGTAAATAATTAAACTAAGATGTTCCAGCTCTGTTTGAGGAAGAAAAAGATGCATGCTTGGTCGGCTTCGCTCGGAAATCCACTACCGTGCCTCAAGATGCCTCTGTTTGTACTCTTTTGGACTTCTGAAAATTGTGCCAACTTCCAAGATGCTTTTGATCCACCTTGTGAATATTCTGAGGGGTGGTCGGCCAAGAGGGATGGCCATCAGCCAAAGAAAATGGTCATCAGCCATTTTTGATAGCCGATCGGCAGACTTTGTGGCCAGTCGGCAGCTCTAATGGCCGATCGGCCACTGCTTCCTGCAATTCCATATTTTTGCTACAACAGAGCACAAACAGAGGCATGGCAGTGTATTTGCAAGGTATGTGTGCACAACTACCCTCCTTATCATTTCTCAAACTCAAGGGAGTGCGGTTCTCGACTCTCAGACCATCAATCACGCATCTCAATGCATGACGGCCAAAGAAGCCAAGTTTGCACAATTCAATGTTAATGAATGCACAAATAACACATAAGGGCCTTAACCTCTATCATACATGATCAAGAGGGCCGGCGACTGAGAAATGAGGCACGTTTCATCACTTCAAGTATGAAACGTCCCTCGTTTTTCGTGTCTGGATGAACACCCCATCCAAACACAATGCAATGCAACGTGATCAACTTATTAATGCTAATGGCATGCAAACAACATGCAATGTAACAACATGCAAACATCATGCAATACAACAAAATGCAAACAACATGCTATTCTATCAATGCTAGGATGTCATGCCCAAGATTCTATCGTGCAAACAATGCATGCATGGCAAGTTTATAAACCTAAGGCATCAAAACTAGGAAAGAGCATCTCACAAGAGGCATACAAAAAAATGCTCAATGGACTTAAACTGAATATGGACAGCCCTCAATCATGCCAAAACAGTGGCCAAAATACTCCAAAATGATGGCATGAAATGCGAGATAATGCATGCTCATGCTTTGGCCCTTCAAGTAGGCATAAGAGCACAACTCTCAAAGATGATGAAGAGGTGACAAACATGGAAGTGTGACAACACTATATGCACTGAAATATCATGTGAAATGATGTCATGGAAAGCAAACATCTCAAGTATGTCATACTATGGTGCTAAAAACTCAAGGCTAGCAGGCCAATTGCACTACAGCTATGCAATACATGAACCACATGGCCAAGACAACTCAAAACTGTCCTAGAACATGTCAAATCAAGGCGAAAACATGCATGGACTACAGCCAAAACAAGATAGCATGAAGGGCACGAAGCATGGAGTATGCAAGGCCAATAAGGAGGATTACACTACACCTACCAAAACCAAGCATGAGATGACTTCACCAACAAAAATCAGAGTTGTATCATGGAAACATAAGACCAAAACACACTGATATTGCAGCCCAAAAACCTTGACAAGATGGCATACATATGGGTTCATGCTTAAGGCAGAAAGCATGACTCACCAAAAGCATTGAAATAGTGAAGCATAATAGAGTATGGCCACACTACACATACTGAAATCATGGTAGAAATGAGGCCAAAGCATGCAAACAACTGAAGTAAACCATGCTAGAGACCATGAAACTCAAAGCTAGTGAGCAAGAATGCGCTATGGCTATACAAAGCAAGGCATGCATGACAAAAACAACTTAAAATAGAGCTTAAGCATGCTAAAACATGAGTAAAAGTTTGCTGGAGTTGAGCCAAAAACATGCTAGAATGATGGTCAAAAGCATGATGCATGTTAGGCTAGTGAATGGAATGCACTACAAGTGCAAGGAGCATGCAAGAGGGTGCAAGGAGCATGCATGATATGATCAAACCAAGCCAAAACAGTGTTATATCATGGCAAAACAAGGCCTAAGACATACTGAAATGGAGCCACAAAGAGGTAGAAAAACATGCCAACTTGGTGAGCCATCAACAGAAGCACTCAAGAAAAGAGGAGGGGGGACAACCCCCTCCTATTTGAGGCCTCAAAACACTCTTTCCACCACTGAAATTCCTTTGGAATTCAGTGGTGAAGAGGCCAAATAAAGGTGATCCAAAGGCCTAAAAGAGATGACTCAAAATAAGGCCAAACAAGGCTCAAATGGGGTAGACCAACCCCAACACCAAAGAGGTCTCAAACCAACATCTTAAACACTCAAAATCCTCTAATAAGCACGCAAAGGTGGCTAAGTACTCAAGCTAAAACAAGGCTAAAATGAGGTAACAACTCACCCTTGAAGAACCACAGCTAAGCAGTAACTTCTGAGCCAAACAAACAAACTTTGAGAGTCCAAACAAGGTCCTCTAGTACCTCAGTATCAAAGCAATGGTGCTTTACTAGGTGTTGTAGTGCAAAAGTGGAGAGAAAACACACTTTAAGGCATAAACTCACACAAATATAGAGAGAGAGAAAGGATGAAATATAGAGAGAGATAGATATGTATATCTCGAAATAAATTTTCAGAAACTCTGTAAAGGGAGAGAGGCCTCCCCTCTGGTAGAAATCCAAGTCTCAAGCTTGTTGAACAAGCTAGAGGCCTTGTTCAATCCCTCCATATGCGTGTATGGAGGATGTGTTCTGTGCTCACCAACTGTCACAGCTAGCAATAAAATATCTACAAGAGCAAATAAAAAGGTCTCGCCCAAAAAGTATGGCCGATTAGCCAATAAATGTGCCGACCGCCCATCAAAGGCGCTGACCGGGCACCACTGATGGCCGATGGAGAGAATACATGGCCGATGGGCACAGGGCCTGGCCGATGAGTTGGAGGGCTAGCCAAGAGGCCATCCCCTTTCCTCAGAAAAAAAACCACAATCTCTTGGTCCACAACCAAACACAAAACAGACAAGTTGAGAGGTTCTAAGGCAAGGCACACAGCCGAGACCTTCAGGAACTCAAAACGAACACGAGCATGGATGATCATCGAGTGTTCAGACGATGACGTCCAAGTCTTGAGGACGGTCAAAAATAGGGTGTCTACAGTTGCCCCTCTTTGACAGAACTCTAAAGTCATAAGATGACGGGAGTGAATGTCAAAGCCCAGAGACGACCCATTTTTGACAAGGCCGAAGACTTAGACAACCATGCAAGATAACAATGAGATGCGCCCGCAGTCAGGGGCAAGACACAAATGACGTGCATGATGAGGAACATAACTTATGATTATGCAAAGAGGGCTGTAATGAAGCATTTATGCAAAATAAATACAACATTTTAAGCAAACGAATAAAAAACAACAGTCTCACACATTCCAACAAAAAAGGATGTAAGAAAATTATACAATTCTCACTGCGTCTCACGCGGAGAAGGCTAAAAGCGACTACCGAGAATACTCGGAGTCTCAAACGAAACGCCTCCTAGCGTATCAAACACAAAAAGAGAAAGGCATCTAAACGCGTGTCAAACGCGAGAGGAGAAGGGTATGTCCAAACGCATGTCAAATGCGAATGGAGAAGGGTAGCAGTCAAACTGAACCGGAACTTCTCTTGAATGAACCATACATACAATATCGTCTGGTTTCACCATCTTCAAATGAATCTTACATACAATATCGTGCCTGCACAAAAGGGAGATTTTGACAAGTACAACATAATAGGAACACATGATCAACGCTATATCAAGGTACAATTTCAATAGAAGATGAACGCGTGCACATATGATGCGGATGGAAAGGTGTATAGCAATGCAAGTGAAAAGTGCACAACAATGCAAGTGAAACGTGCATAACAATACAAATGAAAAGATGCATAGCAATACAACTGGAACGTGCGTGACAACGCAAGAAAAGAGGTGCATAACAATGCAACTAGAGTGCGTGACAACACAAGTAAAGAGGTGCATGACAATGCAACTATTGTGCATGACAACGCAAGTAAAGAGGTGCATGACACTGCAACTAGTGTGCATGACAACGCAAGTAAAGAGGTGTATGACAATGCAACTAGTGTGCGTGACAACGCAAGTGAAGAGGCGCATGACAATGCAACGAGTGTGCGTCACAACGCAAGTAAAGAGGTGCATGACAATGCAACGAGTGTGCGTGACAATGGAAGTAAAGAGGTGCATGACAATGCAACTAGTGTGCGTGACAACGCAAGTAAGGTGGTGCATGGCAATGCAACGAGTGTGTATGACAACGCAAGTAAGGTGGTACATGACAATGCAATGAGTGTGCGTGACAACGCAAGTAAGGTGTACACGACAATGCAACGAGTGTACGTGACAACGCAAGTAAAGAGGTGCATGACAATGCAACGAGTGTGCGTGACAACGCAAGTAAGGTATGCATAACAATCCAATGAGTGTGCGTGACAACGCAAGTAAGGTGGTGCATGACAATGCAACGAGTGTGCATGACAACGCAAGTAAAGAGGTGCATGACAATGCAACGAGTGTGCGTGACAATGCAAGTAAAGAGGTGTGACGCCCCAAATTTTGATAATATAATACAACGATGCACCGGGGTTTAACTAGAGGGTACACATCATTTTTAAGCACAAAATGAAAATAATTACACTAAAATAAAATATTAATAATAGTTACAGATAAAATTCTTCAAGTCTTTAAATACATATCGGTTCCTTGATACAAAAAGATTATCCAAAATACAGGAAATATACAATCTAATTTCTAAGGTAGCCACGGTTCCACAAAGCTTTTAGGGGTTCAGTTCTTGGTGTAAAACTCGCCTTCACCTGGCATAAAACGCCATGAGCTTGGAATGCCCAGTAAACACACACACCCCAACCCTTTTCCCATTCCAAATACACAATTAACATAATGGCATGGTCATAACATACAACGAAAGTAATAATCAAGCAGAGATTATAATTAAATTTAATCCATCGTTCATTATCTCATAAAATTTAATGCAATGGTCGCAACCCATTACCATCCCATTTGATTTCCCCTTTATTAAGTGTATTATGTTCTCAGTTATAGCAAAGCATGGTCAGTATAATTACGAATCCAAACTGAACAACAAGTGATTTATTCATGGTAAAGAAAATTTACAATTTATCATAGATTACATATCGAGACTAAAACATTCAAGAAACATAGAATATAAGAGTTGCAAACCAAATAAGAGCATATTAACACAAATTTCCAGATTTCCAGATTTTGAACCAGTTCGAAAATAATTTTGAAAAAAATACTTTTATTGGCCCTAAGTACCTGGCCTCATGTGAGTTTGTAGATAAATAAGTCTAGTTTCAAACTCAATTTACGAAAGTAGGATAGGTATTTTAGATTTTAAGATAATTCAGAATTACCAAGATCTGTCCAGATTCGTTGACCGTTACGCAAATCGGTTTTTCTCTCAAACCCCTCACTCTCTTGAGTTCAAACAAATTTTAGTTAAAATATAACACCAAGATTAAGATTTTGACATAAAATTGGACTCAAGATTATTTTTCTGGAATTTTCTAAAAATAGATAAAGTTGACTGTTTTTCTGGTTCTGTGAGTAACAAACTTAGAAAAATTGTTTAGGTTATAAAAACGCATCCTTAGGACCTACAAAAATTACCACATACTCTAGACATACCAAATATTGTACCATAAAAACAGATTTTGAGTTTATGGAGTTTTGATGGGAAAATAAATTCAAGGGAGGGAAAAGATTTGCTGCTGGAAATTTAAGAAAGAAAGTGAAGCATACCATTTCTTGATTAATACACACTTATACAAGAGTGTAGGCCTAGACTACAATATATATATACAAAGATCATGTATTAGGAGGGGAAAAACAACTGGTAAGAGAACTTGAGAGAAGAGGTGTTGTATGTTTACCTTTGTTGTACAAGACTAACACAATTCTTCCTTTTCTTCTCCTCTTCTTCTTCACTCTCTCTCTCTCTCTTTCTTTTTTCTAAGATCACTCTTTCTCACTCCTCTAGTGAATGGCTGAAAATGTATATAATGAGGGGGGGAAGTGTGCATATATATATATAGAGAGAGAGAAAAGATTGGGAAGGTTTCTTGGGGACTAAGTTCCCTAAGTGCAAATTGTCAAAGTTGCAATTATGGCCCCTTTTATCCATCACATGGTCAACAACTTGGGCTCCAAGACATATATATATATATGTATATATATGATATTTGTATGAGATATTTGTATTTATAAACATAATATAATACAAGTACATTAATTAATAAAATATTACAATTAAGGGTTGAAATGTAATAAAATAAAAGTGTATAGGGACCAAGTCTAAATTTATGAAACCTTGATATTTAGCATACAATATACAAGCCTTAGAAAATAGTTAAAATAATAAATTTGGATCCTGTTAAATTAAAGCGCAAACAAAGGTGAGAAACCGAGCAAAAACGACGTTACCGGGAATTAAGATTTTAAAGTGATGAATCTATAATTATATGGTCTAATAATTAATAATATGGTTTTAAAGGTGATTATTAATCTACCGGGATCGATTAGGGTTTACTTGAATTAATCCGCGATGCTTTCTGATTCTAGGGTTTAAAATGCAATTAAATAAAAATTCAAGGGCTTTATTGAAATAAACCGAAGGTTAGGGATTTAATGGTAATTACAAAAATTAGGGTCTCTACCAGAGGTGCATGACAATGCAACGAGTGTGTGTGACAATGCAAGTAAGGTGTGCATAACAATGCAACGAGTGTGAAATGTATGCTCCATGCAATATTATGGTGCATATTTTATGCAAGAGGGAGAAATGCATATTCTATGCAAAATAACAAAAATGCATGTTCAATGCAACATGCATACTCTATGCAATGTAATCGTGGATATAGATCCAATACAACATGCATATGCTATGCAAGCGTGACGATGCATATTCCAGGCGATGATGCAAAATTCATGCAGATATTCAATGTAAGCATGGTAAAGGCATGTTCTCCGCAATGTTGAGATACAATCTCAAAATGAGATGGGGCATGCTCAATGTAAGAGTGAAAAGGCGTATAACATATGCGCACCTTGCAAACATGACAAAAACACTGTAATGCAACATATTCAAAAGCAATTTTCGAAGCTTGCAATATACAAAAGGATACAAAAAAAAGGATACACCTTGTGCGTATCGAGTGTCACGCACGGAAGACACAATTCGAGGTCACCACGGAGGCCGCTTAAGCTTCAAAAGTGTATTTTCTTGCACTTTCTTGAGAGATGAGGGTACAAATCAATAGAAATACCCCAAACAAGGGCATTGCAAGTCCATCAACCACAAGGGGGAGCCACCGGCCATCAGACAAGCTTATCGGCCAACAATTTGGCTAGCCGGCCGGCCAAAAATGGCAGATTCGGGGCAGTTTTGACATTTTGCCTCGGGTCTTTAAGTATAGGGTTCAAAACCCTATTCTTTCACTTCCCCTTGCTGAAATCCTTCCTCCTCTCTCTCTAGATCGTTTTCCTCCCTTCAATCCAAGCTTTACACAAGTTTTCAAACCTCCCGCGACATTCGATTCGCAAAACCCTCGTTGTTTCGAACACTTTGAACCGATTAGAAAGTGTATCCGGTGCCTCATTCTTGATTTCCATCACTTGGGGTTTGTTTCCCCAGAGTTATCCTTGATCTTCGTGCTTTCTTCCACACTTCGACCTTTTCTTACATTTTTCACCCCTTGGGGTTGACTTTCGGTTGACTTTTGGCATTCTTGCCCATTTTCCATACCTTTGACCATTTTCTCACTCTTCTCGAGATGGCGGATGACATTCCATAGGGTGGGGCTCCTCTAGGGATGGAGATGGATCTCGAGTTCGAGCCCTTGCCGCTCAATATTCGGCCTTTCGACCTGGCGATGTACTAGCCCGAGATACATGTGTTGCCTTCCGACAGTATTCGCCAGTTCAGGAGCTTCACGTGAGGTGCTCCAGAGGACCTCCTCCTTCGCGAGCCGAAGTCGCACTTATCTTCTGGCACCGTTGAAGCATACTCTTCCCCTCTACTTTCTGCAATGTAGGTCATATAGCTTGGATAGCCAATACTGCTCTTTATCTGATCATCCCAAACACACTTGTACATCAAATGCCTAGTTCACCCTGAGCACATTCATACATGATACCTGTGTCGACCCGAACATATGTACACACTGCACTTCTATCAATTCTGAACACATGCATACACTGTATTTCTGACACTGCTCCGCATCTGTTTGTCTTTGAACACAGGGAGATTCCCATGCCTTCTAGGGGTATGGGAACACCATTGTACGCGACTGGTACATGGAGCTACCCGATGATGTACGCCACATCGTCGATCAAGCCCGTTTTGGCATATTCTGCATGGGACTCTCGCACCTTACTGCGAGTCGACCTCTTCTAGGCGCTAGTGGAGAGGTTGTGGGACACCACCGATTCCTTCCATCTTTCTACAGCAGGGGAGATGATGATGACTCCCTTTGACTTCTCCATGCTCACCAGCATCGGAGCAGGGGTGATCCGATCCCTTTCGACACCGACATGGGCGAGTGGGATGCTGCCCAGATCTTCTTACTCGGCATCTGGCCACCTCTCTCCCGACCAGGGTTCATGAGATATTCATGGTTTGCTGACCAGTTCAGGGAGAAGACACCGACGACCCGAGAGGAGGTCGAGCACTGTGCCCGAGCGTTCTTCATGTTCATGTTGGCCACTACTCTATTCACGCACTGGTGGATGTGACTCGCATCCGGCGCTATGACCGGGGCGGCGCAGGCCTGGCCACACTATACGGATATATGAGTTCTTCATCACGTCGGAGTGGGCACCTGCTAGGAGGCTACTGGCGAGCCTGGGAGGTACACCTTTCCTTTCTTCTTTACAGTCCTGTATTACATTATCTGTACACCACGCACACTGCATACACGCAATCTGCTTTACACTGGTTGTACACTGCACACTATTCTCCGATTTCTTCTTTATCTGTATACTACTTTACTGATAAACATACTCATTATTGCCTTTTCACATTCTGTAGTTATGGGTGTATGCCTACTTCTCGAGGCTTGCTCCAGAGCCGGAGGTGGAGATGCCCCCCAATGGTTCCATACTGACACAGATATGATGGGAGATACAAGCGAAGGCTGCGAGAGTCTTTCTTATTCTTTTGCTAATACTTTGACACTGTAGCCGCAGCGGAGGTATTTCAAACCTTACAGTTCATTTGAGTTTTGCTTTATATTGCACTTTCAATAGCAGATAACAACCTGTATGTCCTGTCATTTGCAGATCAACTACTAACCTTGGGCAATGCTGCCTGACGCAGTCAGAGACCAGCAAATGGCCGCTCGAGAGACTTCCCGATTCCGGGTTTTCCTTAGGGGTCCGGTCTGCTGAGCATGGTACCTAGGTGAGCGCTTCCTACAATAGAGCCTCGGTTTGCCCAAGTCGGTGGTCCCAATGTCGCCTCCTTCGCACATGAGGCATATAGCGATGTACACCCATCTGGAGATTACCAATTTCACGATCGGTTAGGACGCTGACTACTTCCGACTTGAGGGTGACTACACGGCCTTCATCGAGACATATCTTATGCCGCCTCTGGCCAGTGTTCGCCGAGGTGAGAGAGAGAGACCAGCAGCCCCAGCAGGAGGAGTGGGAGCATCAAGGGCGACTCAGGCCCATGGCAGAAGGGGTTCCCGGAGGGGACAGAGGACAGAGTGGCCAGACCTGCCCACTACCATGACATGCCGAGGACGGGCTGGAGAGACTTATCAGATACCCATCGCTCCTCCCTCGGCTGATCATAAGCTCGTTAGAGTTCGAGGCTCGACCCCGGTATATGCTATACTTCACATTTTTTGCATTCAGTTCATTTCAGTTGATATCCTGCAGATTACTAATTATCTCAACACTTTTGCAGGCTTCCATAGAGTACATTGGGCAGGCTTTGGAGCTGTCGGCTTCGATGATGGGGATGTTGCAGAAGAGCATGGACTTGCTCAGTATTTATGATATTCCTGTAAGTTCTTTCAATCTCCATCCTAAAACCCTATATAAACTGCTTCATACTGATCTGGTGCATCACATTATCAACACTGCACTTGATACACCACACTCATATACCACTCACGGCACTGATACACTGCATCTCATATACTGGCCACGGCCCTCATATACTGCAATCATTCACCGCTCACGGCGTTCACACACTGCTCACAACATTCACACACTGTAATCATACACTGCTCATGGCGTTCATATACTGCTCATAGCATTCACACACTATAATCATACACTGCATTTGATGCCATACTCAGCTTCGCATAGCATAACTGATGCATTTGCCAATTTGTTCTTTTCAAGCCCCATTCCAAATACCAGCTACAGCGGGTGCCTCAACAGGACCTTCAGTGCCTACTTCCCAAGCAGTAAGGAGAGCGGGATGAGGGACTTCAGCGCGTAGCTGCAGCAGAGCTAGGCGTGCTCACTCAGGGAGTAGTTCGCGAGCGCCTGCCCCAGATGACGATAAGTCCGATGAGGAGGCATTGAGTCCATAGTCAGAGTCGTCTCAGGATAGAGATGAGGCTGGAGACGGCTCGGGTTCAAACTCAAGCAGCGGAGCTAACGGCGGTGGTTCCGAGCCTGTGTCGAGGAAGAGGACGATGAGAAATTCCCACTCTTGAGGCAACTGGCGCCGATTTTAGATGCTTTGTTTTTTGCTTTATTTTTCTTTTTGCTAGTAGTTTTGCACATTGTACTACCTCAGGTAGGTTTTTATTTTCTTTAAAACTTTATACTTTTGCAAAAAAGAAACCATGATGGAATGAAAAATAACTTTTTTTTATTGAAAAAGTGTTACATTTGTACAATCTAAGCATTGCATCGCATCACATCACATAACAATGTAAATGAGATTGAACTTTGTTTGAAAACTACACACTCGAATTGCATTGCCTTAATCAGGTAGTGAACCAACTGACGACTGAAAGAACAAAACAACTCGATAACCAAAACAAGAACTTGACACGTTAACCAAATGTAAATACAACTCGATAAGCAAGCCAAGAACTTAACAATCAATGCAAAATACAACTCGTTAAACAAAAATGCAACAACTCGATAAACCAATTGAAGTAACACAGACACGACTTCACAAAATCGTCGCAAAAAGGCATTCGAAGTGGAACAAGTCACAAGTTCTCAATGCCTCCAACACATGGACAACTTCAGAGGACAAAATAAGGGCCATCGGCCAGAGTAGAAGGCCATCGGCCACCAATATTAGTCGATCGGCTAAAAAGATGGTCGGTCGGCCATCATTACTGGCCGATCGGCCAAAGATGGCAAGAACCTCCAGAATGCTACCACCTGTCTTCCACTCAACACCTTATCTTCTACAAAAGCCCCAGTTTCGTAGTTTCTCTATTTCAGCTCAATTTTTGCACCAAATAGAGGCATTTCTTGTCCAAAATCTCGCAAATTGGATTGCTAACTTGGATGGCTCGAAAAAGCTAAATTTTCGAGGCTTCGGAATAAATGCACCATTCACGCTGATCTGGACCCCGCTGTGTTTTCCGTTCCTGTATGCCGCGGTAAGGTATTGGAATCTGGTAACTCACGTTTTTAGCTTTGGCGGACAAGAGATGTGTCCTACTTTCGAAGACTTCCAGGCTTTGATGGAATCTCAAAGAGATGAAGAAATCTTGCCCCAATTCTGCTTTGGCCACATCCAAGCCTTAGGACAGATGTGCGGGCTCATTTTGCATGATGCTCGGTCTTTGATCCGCGATGGAGAACTGGACATTCCTAGCCTGATTCATCAATTTTCCGATGCTGGTGACCGCGGCGATCATCACTGGCAGCGTTTTCAACGACATGCGCTTTGCTTGTGCATGTTGTCTCATTTCTTGCTTGCCCCAGGCTCCGAAGGATCTAGCGTCCATTTGATTGAGGTTGCCTAGGGGTTAAAAGAGGGCAAGAGCTGTATCGTCATGATACTAGCTGAGACATTGATGGGTTTGGATGCCTTCTATCGTCGGAAGACGACTAGGTTCGCGGGGAGTCCACTACTGTTGCAGGTAATGTTTCCCACCCTATCTCACATATGCTTCTCACATCACTCGGCCCTCAGGCTCAGTTTTTTTTTTTCTCAAAACCCTTTTCTCACTTTTCTCTTCACGTACACCTCTCTATTCTTTAATCTCTCATTTTTCATCCCTCCCCAGATAGGGTTGATGGATAAGTTGAAGGTTGTGGACTCATGCCCAGCATATTCAGCTTGCGGCTATTTCTTCCGGTGATGTCTAGTCGATGCCCCTGATGAGGAATGGTGGTGCGAATGGATGTGCAGTCTGTCCACTGCCAGTATTGCTTGGTGTTGTCCTTGTCTTAATCTTCCGGCGATGAGTTACAGCATGTCTCGCCAGCCCGGGATTCAGTTGATCGGCCTAACACACTGTGCCTTTTACTTCTCATTCCGATTCCGGCACCAATTTGGGCATGATCAGACTTGCCCAGAAGAGGGCATAGAGTACCCTACTGCATTTCCAGTCCGAGGCGCACAACTAGCTCGGTATGCCACAACATGGAGGACGAGAGAGCTTCTGGCCCCTGCTCCCACTTTCAGTTGCACCCTCTCCGATGAGTGTATAGCTTGGCTCAATGAAGAGGCGCAAGTTGGGCCTACTTTGGCATCAGAGGCTTCCACAAGCTCTGGGAGGGGGCGTAGGAACAACTGACTATGCTAGGAGTTTATTTGCTTTAATCAGTACTTTCAAGTTTTCTTTATAAATGTAATAAAAAGCAACTTCAATTTGTATTCAAGGGTAGGAGAACTCTGTACTATGATCAATGTAATAGAAGGTTATAGGTACTGAAAATTTTCCGTTTGGTCCAAAAATAGTCTAAGTCGTAAAAAGATTAATTTGAGTAAAATCAACTTTTATTAAAAATTTTCAAAACCATTTTCAATATGGATCACAACTGGACACGCCCGAGATCTATCAGTGAGATGTACAGCCCCGGATCCAAGCAACTGGAAAGTTGCCTCTAGTCTGAATAACACTGCACTAGAGATCACAACCGAGCTCTTAAATGCAAAACAGACAAAGATGGCCAACATGATCACATGGACAAAGTTGATTTGGAAGTGTTTATGGCTAGACTTCAGAATGAAGTTGCCTACGTATCCTGAATATCGGAATCAAGCCTTACGTAGTTCGGTTCAGGTTCACTCGTGTATTAACCCTCTCCTTTTACGCTCTAACTTTTGCCAAGGCCGCCCGTTCTGGGTTTTCAACCTTGCGAGCTCAGTTTTTATTATTTCAAATTTTTCATGCTCTGACTTTAGCCTAGGTCGCCCTTTCAGGTTTTCAGCCCAGCGAGCCACTCAGGGATAGTATTTCTTCAACTTGTCCATGTTGATCGGCTGGGAGAACTCAAGGCCATCTAAATCCATTAGAACGATAGCTCCACCCGACCAGATAGACTTGATGATGCAAGGGCCAGTTCAATTGGGTCTGAACTAGCCCCTAAGGTCGTGGATGGGAGCTCGGTTGTCTTTGACCACTAGATCCCCCTCTTTCAAATTCATGGACTTAACCTTCTTGTTGAAAGCCCTGGCAATTCTTCGTTGATAACCCTAGACGTGATACAGTGCTTTCAGCCTTCTTTCATCAAAGAGCATGAGTTCTTCGAACCTGCTTTGCTTCTAATTTGCCTCAGCTATCTGACACTCAATCAATACCTGTAATGACGGAACCTCAACTTCGATAGGTAGAATAGCCTCCATTCCATAAACCAAGGAATATGGAGTTGCCTCAGTAGTAGTTCGAATTGAAGTCCAGTAGCCCCAAAGAGCAAATGGCAGCTTATCTGGCCAGTCCCTGTAGGTTTCCACCATCTTCTGCAAAATGTGTTTGATAATCTTGTTGCCAGCCTCAACTGCTCCGTTGGTTTGCAGCCAATATGTAGATGACTTATGAAAAGCCACGTTGTACTTCTCCAACAAGTCGATCACCTCCTTCTCGAAGTGGGAACCATTATCCAAAATAATCTCATTCGGGACCCCGTAGCGACAGATGATGTTGTTTCTGATGAACTTAGCAACATGCGATGGCTTCAACACCGCGTAAGATTGGACCTCAACCCACTTCGTAAAGTAGTCTATCGCTACCAGAATGTACTCATGCCCGTTGGACCCCTTCGGAGTGAAAACCCCAATCACATCAATCCCCCAGACTGAAAATGACCATGGCGACGTCATGTTGTACAGCTTTGACAGCGGAATGTTCATGTGGTTTGCATGGATCTGACATTTGTGGCATCGCCGAACAAAGCCAATACAATCCTCCTCCATGGTGGACCAATAATAACCCTGTCTAAGGATCTTCTGGACAAGGATCACCCCGCTCATGTGCGCTCCGCACTCTCCTCCACGGATGGCCTCCATCGGGCGCTTGGATTCTTCAGCATCAACGCACAGTTTGTGTATCCCTAGATGACCCCGCTTCTACAGTTTACCCCCGCAGATGATGAACAGAGCAGCCATTCTTCGAATTGCCCTCTTATCTTTGCCATTTGTCCCTGGTGGATACGTTTCCTTTTCTAAGAAGTTCTAGATGTCGTAATACCAGGGATTCTCATCTTATACCTCATCTATGGCAACAATCAGCTCGTAGGCCGGCACGAATTTTTGTTCAACGATGATCGGACGCATCCGGACTCCAAAAGGGATGTTTATCATAAAGATAGAGTTGCTAATGAATCAGCAAACCTGTTGTTCTCTAGTAACAGATGGGCAAAATTCAGTTACTCAAATTGAGGAATCAGAACGTCCAGGGTCTGGTGATAAATTCTCATCTTTTCTTCTTTAACTTTCCAATCTCCTTTAGCTTGAGATACAACAAGGTTCGAGTCCCCAATGACATCCAACCGTTTTGCCCCTAGTTCCAGGGCGACTTCTAGTCCAGCAATACATGCCTCATATTCTGCCTCATTGTTCGACACTTTGAACTGGAGTTTGAATGCTAGAGGGATATGGGAATTGTCGGGTGCTATCAGCAACACCCCTATCCCATACCTGTATTGGTTTGACGCTCCGTCAAAGCACATCGTCCAAGTCTCTTCTTCGACATGCAGAATAGCCTCGTCTGGGAATAGATACTCAACTGCTTCATCCTCTTCAACTGGGTGATCGGCTAGGAACTCCGCTACCGCTCTCCCTTTCACTGACTTGCGCTTCATATACTTCAGATCAAACTCGGAAAGCAGAAGTAACCAACGGGCTAGCCTACCCGTAAGTGCTAGTTTCTCGAAGAGATATTTGATGGGATCTAATCTCGAAACTAGTATTATAGAGTGAGCTAACAAGTAGTGCCTCAGCTTCCTGGTAGCCCATACCAAGGCTAGACCAGCCTTCTCCAGCGGAGTGTAGCGGGTCTCGTAATCCAGCATTTTCTTGCTCAGGTAGTATATAGCCTTCTCCACTTTGTCCTCAGACTCCTATGCAAGCATGCAGCCCATTGTAGTTTCAGTCACTGATAGGTACAGAATCAACGGTTTTCCCAGCTCAGACGATGTCACACAGGTGGGTTCTGTAAATATTGTTTGATCTGCTCAAAAGCAATCTGGCATCGGTCGTCCCATTGGAATTTATTTCCTTTCTTCAGGACACCAAACAGTGGTTCATAAGTCAAGGTTAATTTTGCAATAAACCATCTTATGAATTACACATTACCTAGAAAGCCTCGCACCTCCTTTTTAGTCCTTGGTGGTCGCATTTCTAAGATGGCCTTGATTTTAGAAGGATCGACCTCGATACCTCTCTGTGTGATCAAGAACCCCAGCATTTTCCCTGCTGTAACACCAAATGTACATTTCTGAGGATTCAGCTACAACCGATACTCTCTGATCCGTTAAAAGAATCTCTGCAAGGAAGTGTAGTGGCCCTCTCTTTCCTTGGAATTGACAATCATGTCTTCCACGTACACCTCAACCTCTTTATGGATCATATCGTGCAAAATTGTGGTCGCAGCCCATTGATACGTAGCTCCAGCATTCTTTAGCCCAAATGGCATCACCCTATAACAATAGGTTCCCCACGGGGTGGTGAAAACAGTTTTCTCCCTGTCTTCGGGTGCTATCAAAATCTGATTGTGTCCTGAAAACCCATCCATGAACGAGAACAGCGCATGTCCAGCAGTGAAGTCCACTAATTCGTCGATATGTGGCAGAGGAAAGCTATCCGTCGGACTGGCTTTGTTCAAATCCCTGAAGTCCACACATACCTGAATTCTGCCATCCTTCTTCAGCACCGAAACTATATTGACCAACCAAGTAGGGTATTCAGATACCAACCGGAGCCCTACGTCAATCTGCTTGGTGACCTCTTCTTTGATCTTCGGAGCCCAGCCCGGGCGGATCCTTCGGAGCTTCTACTTAGTAGGTCGGGCCTCTGGGTCAAGAGGGATCTGGTGCTATACAATCTCAGGATCAATTCCAGGCATGTCTTCATAGGACCACGCGAAAACATCTTTGAAATCTTATAATAAAGCGACTAAGCGCTCACGTTCCTCCGAAGACAACGTGAACCTAATCTGGACCAGTCGCAGGTCCTTCTCAGTACCAACATTAATTGTGGTGATTTCATCAACCAAGGGTTTAACAAAACTCTCCTGCTCTTAATCAAGCAAATATTGCAAGATCGGAGGAATTTCTTCCTCGTCGTTTTCGTCAAAATTTTGAAAATCCTGATTAATGCAATAAATTAAAGGAACAAAAAAGTACTCGGAAGCCACAGCCGTACCATTCTCATTAATAACATCCAGTCCGCCTGATTCCACTGTTACAACAGACTCAAAGGAAAAAAAAAAGACGACCTGGACAAGACAGTGGCATCTAGGTTATCACCCCCAAGAATACCGGACTCAGACTCAGACGAGCTGGAACCTGATTCCGACTCCACAAACTCAGTGGAATCAGATTCCGGCTTACTACCTGACCCGGTGCTGCTTGATAAAAAGCCCTCTTCGTATTTCCAAACGAGAGAGGGTGCGATGTATGCATCCAGAATGTTTGAAGATGGGCTCACAGCCGCTTCATTCCTGATCACGGAAACTGAGAAGTTATCCCCCAAGCACTCCTGTACGATTTGAGGATCTGAGAGTAGACAAGCCGATGCTACCCCCATTTCAATCTCTGTGCTGTCGGAATCCTCCTCCTTGCATTGCTCAGCCACAGCTGGTGGGTCTGTCTGCTCTTCGGTAACATCATCCTCAGACAATTGTAAGTCAAAGAAAATCTCAAACCTCGGCAAGCTCCGCCTCTCTGCATTTAGCCATGGCTCTGGGAAGCCGCAGAACGGGAAGTCTTCCCCTCCCGGACAAAGCGTCCGTTCAGGGTGCCCTGGATAGGTCGGTGCATCAACTCATAATGCTTCCCGACCTACTTGGCTCTGGCTCTTCCGGCCATCTCTTTTCCTTTCCTCGCCTAATCCTCTTTGGTAGGCAGATAACCTAAGCCAAAGGTATATGGGTTGTGTGGCACTTCAGCCGATGCTGCGACGCCTTTCTGGTCGCTTCACCCTAATCCCATCCCAGGGATGTGCTGCAGCTTGTTCATAAGGTAAACAGACTGTGCGCTGACGTATAGCCCTTCATCAACTGCTAGCATATTCTGTACAACCCGGGTCTCAGCTAGGGTAAATCTTGACAAAAACACATCCTCCGCTCCATACTCAATCTCCAGAACTGGTGTAGAAACCTCTGGCGGCGGATGGATTGAAGAATTCCTAAAAACGATTGCCACTCCCTTCCCATGGAGGTATTTCAGCATTTGGTGTAAGGTGGATGAGACCTCCTTTACCTGGTGCAGCCACAGCAACCCTAGGAGTAGATTGAAGGTTGCAGGAACGTCCAAGACATAAAAACCAATATCCTGTTGCCCTGGACCAACCTGAGTCCGAATCTGTACAGTCCCCATCACCTCTCGGCTAGTATTATCGTAGGTCCGTATCACCTGGGCAGTAGGCACAAAATCCGCAGGCTTCAACCCGATAACATATGCCGTCCTCAACGGACACAAGTTGATAGCGGATCCTGTGTCAACAAGGACCACTGTTATCCATTTCTCTTTACACTCGACAGAGATATAGAGCGGTTTGTTATGATCTGAGCCCTCAGGCGGCAATTCCTTGTCAGTGAAGGTCAACGTCGGAGAAGCTCCTCCCGGAAAAACCAGCCCTACCAACTGCTCAGGAGTTATATTGATTGAAAGCTTGGCCCAATCCATGGCTATAAGGACGGCCTGTCTGTGAACTCTGGAAGGCATAAGCAGTCCCCAGATGGAGATGTCTGCTTGGATTTTCTTAAGTTGTTTCAGTACAGCCTCCTCCTTGACCAGTTTTTCCTTCTGTCTCTCCGCTTCTTTGTCCTTTCCGGACGCCTCTGGTTGATCCAAGTGTAGGGGCTTGAAATACCGCCCACTCCTGGTCATGTGGTCAACCTCCTCAACATACCAGGTGTCATACGATTGCTTCTACCCCCAATCTTCGTCAGTGTGGGCAAGACGTAAGTCATCGTCTTCCCACCACAACCAGTTGGCAACCGATAGATAGCTGTCCGGTTCCATTGCAACTATTCTTGTGCGCACAGCACATTCCGTCCCCGCAAGGGCTTTGGCCTTTCTAACCCTCTCCAGATCTTTGATCTTTTCCTGCTCAAACTGCTTCAGTGCAGCCTGCTGTTTAGTATCTTCTGTATTCAAACTACCCAGATCCCGAGCAAAATTCTTAACACCGGTGCTCTCCGGTGATTCTTCTTGATTCTCGGCCATTCCGGCCATTGCTGATGTTCTTGCTTCTGATTGCCCCTGTTCTGGCTGAAGTTCTTCAACAACATCCAGCTGGTCGCTGAGCCACCCAGTATTCTCTGCGGATCCATCCAAGTCGAACCAGTTGATAGTCACATCCCCTGAGTCCTGCTCTTCAAAGAACTGCAGATTTGCAATGTCCTCTTCCAACTCTGCTAGGTAATCTAACCCCTAACTAGGTCCATCCTTTTGAACCACACTAATCTCTGCCCGAGCTGGCAACTTTACCCTCAGCTTAGCCTGGTCTGTTGATGTGATATAACCACTCGGGTTGTACGCAAAGTTGCCAGACCCCTCAGGCTCTGAATGATCATTCCCTTCTGTCCCCAAAGTCATCCCAGTTCTGTGTTCGATAATCACCATCACCGGTTCAGGTTGGATTTGGGAGGTGCTCAACATGCACAAATTTGTGCTATCCGGGATGAACACCTCAGGCTTGGGTAGGTGGAAGGGTGTGATATATATGCTAGGGTCATATGACACAACCCCAGTTTGGATCAGGTTGATGCGTTTAGGTGGTGGAGCTTGGTTATGTGGTGGGAAAGGTTTGGTTGTGACATTTGGTTTTTCTAGAGGTGCGATCACCCTATTGTCAACGAGATCCTGGATCTCATGACGCAGTCTATAGCACTGGTCGGTGTCGTGACCATTCTGTTGGTGAAAGGCATAGTATTTAGCCAGGTTATGGGAAGCAGGAAGTTTGTCTGGTAATTGTCGCGGCTCCAGGGGCTTCAAATGCCCTTTCCTGATCAGAACCCCTAGAGCTTTGGATAGGGGCATGTATAGTGGAGTGAAGGTTCTATTGCCTCAAGGTGGATATCTAGCTGTTTGTGAGCTGGTACCGGACGCACCAGTGAATGGTGTGGCTGTAAGTGTTTTTGGAGGGGTGGTGGTGACCATGCCCACATCTGTAGTTCTGGCAGCTGAAGCACTACTCATGCCTGCATTTGAACTGCGGGTAAATGCCCTCTTGGACTGCTCTCTCTCATGGTCAATCAGACCCTGCTTCATGGCGTCCTCAATCTATACCCCAATCTCGTGTAAATCCGCAAAGGTGGGCAGGTGTAAGACTATCATCTTTTGCATCAGCTTAGGTTGGAGGTTGCGCACAACCATCCATATCTGATCCTTGTTGATCGGCCTGATGGTCATCATAGAAGCTTTGGCCCTCCAACGGGTTACAAAGTCAGAGAAGCCCACTTTTGGCTCCTGTCTGGTTATCTCGAGATCACAAGTTGTGATCTCGATCTGCGTGTTGTAAGAGTATTAAGCTACAAAGGCCTCAGCCATCTGCTCCCAGCTTCTCTTGATAGAGTCCTCCAGCTTTGCGTACCAAATAGTCATAACACCCAATAGGGTCCGGCCGAATAGGGAAAGCTTTTGTGATCTAGAGAGGCCCATTGGCCTTAAGATATTTGAGAATAGCTACAGGTATACCATGGGATCTCCAGAACCATCAAATCAGCCTATATGCGGTATCTTGAATCGGTCCGGCAAAGTAACTACTGAGTCAGTTTATTCATCCTCTATGTCCGGAATGGAATTAATGCCTTAAACCTTTTTGAACAGCTTTCCCAACTTGCTCACTTTCAGCGCTGTTAGATCCACCTCAAATTCAAACGGTGTATCCACTAGATTAGTCGGTGCTATGGACAGCTGAGGTAGGATTGGGGGTGGAATTAGCCCCGTTGGGACGTCTGTATTTTCCTGGACGTTTACAGTCTCCCCGAGTGTTGGAACTCTAGGTGGGGGTGGAGGTAGATGTAAAGCAGATGCTCCGGCTTACTGTGGTTGCTGCTGTTGCTGAAGTCTAGCAATCAGCTCCGTTTGTTGAGCCACAGCCTCGGCCTGGCGAGCGGCAAACTCTGCCTGGTGGGCAGCATCCCGTTGTATGGCTTGCATAGTCTCTTGGAGCTGACACATCATGTCCTCCATACTTGCCATAGGGTGCTGATCTAACTGAACGACAGGTATATCTCTCTCTGCAGTAGAAACGGAAACCTCAACCCAACTACTCACTGTGGGGTGGATAAGGACCGCTGATCTGATAACTGCTGCACTGATGAACTGCGCCTAACTGACCTCCATCTAGTAACCGGGAGAAATGAAAGGAACACTAGTTGTCCGTCTATCAGATCCTCAGATCAATGAAGTCTTCGACCTCTAACCCAGAGTGCTTGGGGAATATCTGCCTAGTCGGAAGCAATTGTGCTAAACTACCTTGCAAAAAGATAAATAAAGCATAATAAGGAAACAAACAAGCAGAAAAACGGACAACATAACGGCTTAAATAAACACAACACACAGTCGATATTTGTAAGCTGAGCACACTGTTCTCAACACTGATCACTGTTTCCAAATCACTGCTCCAGATCTGATACCCTTAGGTAAAACTGATTCCCTAAATACTGATGCCCGCAGGCCTGATACACAGACTTGCAAACTGATACATGCATTCCCCTGTAGAGACACACTCTAAGAGCACATAGCAAGCAAGTGATAGCCAAAACACCCCTATGAAAGGGTAGGGTTTCCTTGTCCTATCTTGTCAGGAGCTAGGGTTTTACTACGCACACAGTGGTTTCATGCAACCTATAATTGGGTAAGCAACCTGTCCTGGTTTGGAATAGTCACTATGGATTCTGATATGCACTAGGTTGAATGGTCAAAAAGGGTGCCTCGGTAACAACCGAGGTTTGTGTTCCCATCGTGGCAGAGCCCGTAACTGGTCAGCCTTATGGCACACTGCCTCCGGCAAACCGTTCAGGAATAGCAGACGGCAAACACGGTGTCTTAGGCGCACCAATGCAAATGCAATGCAAAGTGACACATAAGTGTAAACAAAACAACATATCATGATGTACGAGTCAAGTTCTCTAAATCCCTAGTAAAGTCGCCAGAAACAGTAGACCACCCAGAACTTCGCTCCGCGTGTGAGGACGCGAATCATTAGTTCTAGCTGCTACAGTTTGGACTCATGTCACAGTTCTGAATCTAATCTCCCAAAGTGCAATGTAAGACTGATAAATCACCAAAGAGTCCAAATCTAGCAAATCATTTTGGAAAATTGATTTTAATAAAAAAGCGCCAAACATGGACTGCTTTGCCAGATTTCAGAGTCGCCACCTAAATATTTTATTTTTGGGAAATTTACGAAACCCTGACTCGTGCCTAAGGCCACGTGTTTGTCATCACGAAAGTTGCCTCGGCTCGGGAACTTGGGTACGAGAGGGGAAAGTCATGCAATGACCACCCCCACTCGCCCGATCAAAGGATCGGCCTTTACTAACATGATATGTTGTTTTTGAAAACACATGTGTTCCTACTTTGATTATTAATCTAACTTACTATGTGATGCGCACAGCATACAAGTATAGACCAGATCGTCTATATTGAAACAAAATATCTCATGCTTGTTTTTCGAAAATGGTTTGAAAGTGCTACTCGCAAGTATGCTAAGTCGAGAATTTGCCACCCTCAAGTGGGCTTGAAAACATGATGATTTGCCACTCTCAAGTGGGCTTAAAACTCGCATTTTGATGAATTGTTCCAATTCAAGTAACGAAGCCTTCATCCACAGGCATTCAGACAATTCAACACTTAAGCAGTTAGCCTCATGGCAAGCATGCTATCATGGCAGTCATTTACACACATGCAAGGATGCTAAAGCGTAAACACTTACAGTGTACTCCAAGCCAAAATAGAAGCTAATTAGTAATCATGCATGATCCTAGCTATGTTAAGATGCCTAATGCAACACATGCAAAATGTAACTAAGATAAGCTCGGCTATTCTAAGATGTCATGTGAATGCAACACTTGATACATGTATTCAAATTGGTATTGAAATACAATGAAGTTTGTATGATGCGCCGAGCCTGGTGCATGCAAGACAAATGAATGGATGCAAACATGTGAACATAAAGTACGCTAATCGAAACATGTCCTAAAACTAGCCATCGAAAGCTGATAAGTAAAAGGGAGAAAGAAATGGGTTTGGAAGACATGCATCACACACACGCACGCTTATTACAAAATTTGCCCTCTCAACGGAGGGTCCGAATAAAAGCTAAGCTATTCTAAGCTAAGCTAAGCAATTAATCTAATTAAGCTAATTAGACTAATTATTACACAATCAAATTAAAGAACTAGCTACAACTAATTATACATCACTTTAACTAATTAACAAATTAATTAAGTTACCAAAAATAAATGCTAACTAGTAAGTAAATAATTAAACTACGTTGTTCCAGCTCTGTCTGGGAAAGAAAAAGATGCATGCTCGGTCGGCTTCGCTCGGAAATCCACTACCGTGTCTCAAGATGCCTCTGTTTGCACTCTTTTGGACTTCTGAAAATTGTTCCAACTTCCAAGATGCTTCTGATCCACCTTGTGAACATTCTGAGGGGTGGTCGGCCAAGAGGGATGGCCATCGGCCAAGGAAAATGGTCATCGGCCATTTTTGATAGCCGATCGGCAGACTTTGTGGCCAATCGGCAGCTCTGATGGCCGGTCGGCCACTGCTTCCTGCAATTTCCCATTTTTGCTGCAACAGGGCACAAACAAAGGCATGGCAGTGTATTTGCAAGGTATGTGTGCACAACTACCCTCCCTATCATTTCTCAAACTCAAGGGAGTGCGGTTCTCAACTCTCGGACCATCAATCAGGCATCTCAATGCATGACGGCCAAAGAAGCCAAGTTTGCACAATTCAATGTTAATGAATGCACAAATAACACATAAGGGCCTTAACCTCTATCATACATGATCAAGAGGGTCGGCAACTGAGAAATGAGGCACGTTTCATCATTTCCAGTATGAAACGTCCCTCGTTTCTCGTGTTTGGATTAACACCCAATCCAAACACAATGCAATGCAACATGATCAACTTATTAATGCTAATGGCATGCAACAACATTCAATGTAACAACATGCAAACATCATGCAATACAACAAAATGCAAACAACATGTTATTCTACCAATGCTAGGATGGCATGCCCAAGATTCTATCATGCAAACAATGCATGCATGGCAAGTTTATAACCTTAAGGCATCAAAACTAGGCAAGAGCATCTCACAAGAGGCATGCAAAACAATGCTCAATGGACTTAAACCGAATATGGAAAGCCCTCAATCATGCCAAAACAGTGGCCAAAATACTCCAAAATGATGGCATGAATTGCGAGATAATGCATGCTCATGCATTGGCCCTTCAACTAGGCATAAGAGCACAACTCTCAAAGATGATGAAGAGGTGACAAACATGGAAGTGTGACAACACTATATGCACTGAAATATCATGTGAAATGATGTCATGGCAAGCAAACATCTCAAGTATGTCATACTATGGTGCTCAAAACTCAAGGCTAGCAAGGCCAATTGTACTACAGCTATGCGATACATGAACCACATGGCCAAGACAACTCAAAACAATCCTAGAACATGTCAAATAAAGGCTAAAACATGCATGGAGTACAGCCAAAACAAGATAGCATGAAGGGCATGAAGCATGGAGTATGCAAGGCCAATAAGGAGGATTACACTACACCTACCAAAACCAAGCATGAGATGACTTCAACAACAAAAATTAGAGTTGTACCATGGAAAAATAAGACCAAAACACACTGATATGGCAGCCCAAAAGCCTAGGCAAGATAGCATACACATGGGCTAATGCTTAAGGCATAAAGCATGACTCACCAAAAGCATTGAAATAGTGAAGCATGAGAGAGTATGGCCACACTACACAACTGAAATCATTGTAGAAATGAGGCCAAAGCATGCAAACAACTCAAGTAAGCCATGCTAGAGACCATGAAACTCAAAGCCAGTGAGCAAGAATGCACTATGGCTAAACAAAGCAAGGCATGCATGACAAAAACAACTTAAAATAGAGCTTAATCATGCTAAAACATGAGTAAAAACTTGCTGGAGTTGAGCCAAAAACATGCTAGAATGATGGCCAAAAGCATGATGCATGTTAGGCTAGTGAATGGAATGCACTACAAGTGCAAGGAGCATGCAAGAGGCTATCAAACCAACCCTTGACAGAGCTATAACATGCTGAAATAAGTTTAAGCATGTCCAAAAAGTTACAAAAATATGCTCAAACTAAGCCTCAAGAGGATAGAAACACATGCTTATTTGGTAGGCCAACAACACATGCTATCAAGACAAGAGGAGGGGGGACTACTCCCTCCTATTTGGGACCTCAAAACACTCTTTCCACCACTGAAATTGCTCTAGAATTCAGTGGTGAAGAGGCCAAATAAAGGTGATCCAAAGGCCTAAAAAAGATGACTCAAAACTAGGCCAAACAAGGCTCAAAGGGGGTAGACCACTCCCAACACCAAAGAGGTCTCAAACCAACATCTTAAACACTCAAAATCAAAGCTTTTTATAGTTGAGAGTTAAGCCAAAATAAGCATGCAAAGGTGGCTAAGTACTCAAGCTAAAACAATGCTAAAAGGAGGTAACAACTCACCCTTGAAGAACCACAACCAAGCAGCAACTTCTGAGCCAAAGAAACAAACTTTGAGAGTCCAAACAAGGTCCGCTAGTACCTCAGTAACAAAGTAATGGTGCTTTACTAGGTGTTGTAGTGCAAAAGTGAAGAGAAAACACACTTTAAGGCACAAACTCACACAAATATAGAGAGAGAGGAAGAAATATAGAGAGAGATAGATGTGTATATCTCTAAAAAAAAATTCAGAACTTCTGGAAAGGGAGAGAGGCCTCCCCGCTTATAGAAATCCAAGTCTGAAGCTTGTTGAACAAGCTAGAGGCCTGGTTCAATCCCTCCATACACGTGTATGGAGGATGTGTTATGTGCTCACCAGCTATCATAGCTGGCAATAAAATAACTACAAAAGCAAATAAAAAGGTCTCGGCCAAAAAGTATGGCTGATCAGCCAATAAATGTGCCGACCGGCCATCAAAGGTGCCGACCGGCCACCACTGATGGCTGATGGAGAGAATACATGGCCGATGGGCACAGGGCCTGGCCGATGAGTTGGAGGGCTAGCCAAAAGGCCATCCTCTTTCCTCAGAAACAAAACCACAAGCTCTTGGTCCACAACCAAGCACAAAACAGACAAGTTGAGAGGTTCTAAGGCAAGGCGCGTAGCCGAGACCTTCAGGAACTCAAAACGAACACGAGCATGGATGATCATCGAGTGTTCAGATGATGACATCTAAGTCTTGAGGACGGTCAAAAATGGGGTGTCTACAATAAGCTATGCGTTAATGCTGAAGAATCCAAGCACCTGATGGAGGCCATCCACGGAGGAGAATGCGGAGCGCATATGAGCGGGGTGATGGTAGCCCGGAAGATCCTTAGACGGGGTTATTATTGGTCAACCATGGAGGAGGATTGTATTAGCTTTCTCCGGCGATGCCACAAATGCTAGATCCATGCAAACCGCATGAACATTTCGCTGTTAAAATTGTACAATATGACTTCGCCATGGCCTTTTTCAGTCTGGGGGATTGATGTAATTAGGGTTGTCACTCCGAAGGGGTCCAACGGGCATGAGTTCAATCTGGTATCGATAGACCACTTCACGAAGTGGGTTGAGGCCCAATCTTACGCGGTGTTAAAGGCATCGCATGTCGCTAAGTTCATGAGAAACAACATTATTTGTCGCTACGGGGTCCCAAATGAGATTATTTCGGATAATGGTTCCCACTTCAAGAAAGAGGTGATCGACTTGTTGGAGAAGTACAACGTGGCTTTTCATAAGTCATCTACATATCGGCCGCAAACCACCGGAGCAGTTGAGGCCGCCAACAAGAACATCAAGCACATTCTGCAGAAGATGGTGGAAACCTACAGGGACTGGCCAGATAAGCTGCCATTTGCTCTTTGGGGCTACCAGACTTCAATTAGAACTTCTACTGAGGCAACTCCGTATTCCTTGGTTTATGGGATGGAGGCTGTTTTGCCTATCGACGTTGAGGTTCCGTCATTACGGGTATTGGCTGAGTGTCAGATAGCTGAGGTAGATTGGCAGCAAAGCAGGTCTGAAGAACTCATGCTCTTTGATGAAAGAAGGCTGAAAGCACTGTATCACGTCCAGGGTTATCAACAAAGAATTGCGAGGGCTTTCAAAAAGAAGGTTAAGTCCATGAATTTGAAAGAGGGGGATCTAGTGCTCAAAGACAACTGAGTTCCCGTCCACGACCCTAGGGGTAAGTTCAGACCCAATTACACTGGCCCTTACATCATCAAGTCTATCTGGTCGAGTGGAGTTGTCGTTCTGATGGATTTAGATGGCCTTGAGTTCTCCCAGCCAATCAACATGGACAAGTTGAAGAAATACTATCCCTGAGTGGCTAGCTAGGCCGAAAACCCGAAAGGGTGACCTAGGCTAAAGTTAGAGCATGAAAAATTTGAAATAATAAAAACTGAGCTCGCAAGGTTGAAAACCCAAAAAGGGAAGCCTTGGCAAAAGTTAGAGAGCAAAAGGAGACATTTAATACGTGAGTGAACCTGAACCAAACTACGTAAGGCTTGATTCCCATCTCTGGGACACGTAGGCAACTTCATTCTAAAGTCCAGCCATAAACACTTCCAAATCAACTTTGTCCATGTGATCATTTTGGTCACCTTTGTCTATTCTGCATTCAAGAGCTCAGTTATGATCTCCAGTGCAGTGTCATTCAAACTAGGGGCAACTTTCCAGTTGTTGGAATTCGGGGTTGTGCATCTCCATGATAGATCTCAGGTGTGTCCAGTTGTGATCCATATCGAAAATGGTTTTGAAAAGTTTTAATAAAAGTTGATTTTGCTCAAATTAATCTTTTTAAGACTTAGACCATTTTTGGACCAAACGGAAAATTTTCAGTACCCACAACCTTCAATTACATTGATTTCAGTACAGAGTTCTCCTGCTCTTGAATACAAATTGAAGTTGCCTTTTATTACATTCATAAAGAAAACTCGAAAGTACTGATAAAGAAATAAACTCGAGGCATGGATAACTCAGGTGTTCCTGCGCCCCCTCCCAGAGCTTGTGGAAGCCTCTGATGCCAAAGTAGGCCCAACCTGCACCTCTACATCGAGCTAAGCTATGCACTCATCAAAGAGGGTGCAACTGAAAATGGGAGCAGGGGCTAGAAGCTCTCTCATCCTCCATGCTGTGGCATACCGAGCTAGCTGTACGCCTCGGACTGGAAATACGGCAGGGTACTCTATCCCTTCTTTCGGACAAGTCTGATCAGGCCCAAATTGGCGCCGAAATTGAAATGGGAAGTAAAAGACACAATGTGTCAGGCCGATCAACTGAATCCCGGGCTGGCGAGACATACTATAGCTCATCGTCGGTAGATTAAGTCAGGGGTAGCGCCAAGCAATGTTGACAGCGAACAGGCTGCTCATCCATTCGCACCACCATCCTCATCTGGGGCATCAACTAGACGTTGCCGGAAGAAATAGTTGCATGCTGAATATGTTGGGCATGAGTCCATTACTTTCAACTTGTTCATCAACCATATCTGGGGAGGGATGAAAAATGAGAGAATAAAGAATAGAGAGGTGTACGTTGAGAGAAAAGTGAGAAAAGGGTTTCGAGAGAAAAATCAAAACTGAGGGCCGAGTGATGTGAGAAATATATGTGAGATAGGGTAGGAAACATTACCTGCAGCAGTAGTGGACTCCCCGCGAATCTAGTCATCTCCTGGCGATGAAAGCATCCAAACCCATCAGTGTCTCAGCTAGCATCATGGCAATACAGCTCTTGCCCTCTTTTAAACCTTGGGCAACCTCAATCACATGGACGCTAGACCCTCCAGAGCCTGGGGCAAGCAAGAAATGAGACAACATGCACAAGCAAAGCACATGTTGCTGAAAACCCTGCCAGTGATGATCGTCGCGGTCACCGGTATTAGAAAACTGACGAATCAAGCTCGGAATGTCCAGTTCTCTGTCGCGAATCAAAGACCGAGCGTCATGCAAAGTAAGCCCGTACATCTGTCCTAAGGCTTGGATATGGCCAAAACAGAATTGGGGAAAGATCTCTTCCTCGCGTCGACACTCCATCAAAGCTTGGAAGTCTTCAAAAGTGGGACACATCTCTTGTCTGCCAAAGCTAAAAACATGAGTTATCGGATTCCAACACCTAGCTGCGGCATGGAGGAACGGAAAACGTAGCAGGGTGTGGCTCAGCGTGAATAGTGCATTTATTCCAAAACCCCAGAAATTTAAATTTTTCGAGCCGTCTAAAGTTGCAAGCCACTCGGAGAGTTTTGGGCAAGAAATGCTTCCATTTGGGGCAAAAGCAGTGTTGAAATGGAGAAACCATGAAGCTAGGGCTTTTGTAGAAGATAAGGCATTGAGTGGAGAACAGATGGCAACCATCTGGAGGTCTTAAAAATTTCTTGGCGACCGGCTAGTTCAAGTAGCTGACCGGCCAGTTTTTCTGGCTGACCAACCACTTAAGTGGCTGGCGGATGTGAAAAGTGGCTGGCAGAGGTAAAAAGTGGCTGGCAGCCTATTTCTGTCCTCAGCAAAGGGTTTTGGGTCTTCCTATGTAATAAGGATGCTGAAAACCTGTGTTCTGTTCTACTCTGGATGCGTCTGGCTCCTTTGTTCAGTAGTTTAGTTGAGTTGTTCCAATTCGATTTGTTTATTGAGTTGTTGCAAGTTGCTTATTCAATTGAATTTGTTTCATTTATCGAGTTGTTTCTTTGTTCATCGAGTTGTTGTTTTTCTTATCGAGTTATTGCAATTTGTTTATCGAGTTGTAATTACATTGTTTGGCCTGTCAAGGCCTTGTGTTGTTTATCGAGTTATGTTGTTCTTACAGTTGTTAGTTGGTTCACTACCTGATTAAGACAATGCATTTTGAATGTTCAATTTTCATCAATCTCATTTTTATGTAAAATGGTGCGATGCAATGCTCGAAATACAAAATACAACACCTTTTTTTTTTTTTTTATCAAAAAGTTGTTTTCCATTCCATCATGGTTTCTTTTTACAAAGGTACAAGTTTTAAGAAATAAAACTGCCTAGGACTGTACAATGAGCTAATACTACTAGCAAAAACAAAACAAAGTAGAAACATCTAAATCGGTGCCGGTCACCTCAGGATCGAGAGGCTTTCTTCATCATTTTTCTCACCTGAGCAGACTCTACATTATCGCCGTCGGCACCGCTGTCTGAACCAGAGCTGCCTCCGCTCCCATCGTCGGAGCCCTCCTCGGCATCGTCGTCACCCTCAGAACTTGAGCCGGTGCCGTCACCTCCACCCTCGGATGGCTTTGACTGAGGACTCGTTGGCTCCTCCTTCCTACTAGACTTGTCATCGTCATTGCGTATGACAGGCACCCGACGTCTCCCTCGGCTGTGTGCTGGAATCTCTCTCTCTGCTGCTGCTCGAGAAGGCTCTAAGGGTCCTGTCTGCAAGGGTGTGACCTGAAAAGACAAGTTTGAATTTATCAGCAAGTATCAAGTGAAAATGCAGTATGAAGAGTATGTGCAGAAGTCAGATACAATGTGTGCATGCAATATGTCATGTTAGATGTGATCTACACATACAGAGAATAAGTGCAATGAGGTGTTCAGTTTCGGTATATCAACAAAAGTGTGGCAATGCATGAAAAACTGAAAACTTACCTGGATCCCGTGGGAGCTAAGCATGGTCTCTCTCCTCAAGATCATGCTCGCAAAGGAGGCCATCACCCCGAGTAGCCGCTCGACATACTCCGTGGAAGGCTGCAGGTGCAAGTTGAAATCATCAGTGAATGAATTAATGTCTAAGTATCTGAGTGATAAATGAAAGTTGTAATGCATACCGGTGCTGAGTCAGAAGCCTTAACATCTCGATGATCTGGAAATCGGGGCTCAAGTGGAATCTGATAAGGTGTCCCATACTGCCAACCTGTCAGCTCTGTTGGAGGATCTGGCCATCCAGCACACTGCCTAGTGGAAGGCATCCCCCTAGCCCTACCTCTCGATGCTCTGGCCCTGCTCATCGAGAGGACGTCTACAGCTCGGGCACTGCTCGACGAGGGAATATCAACAGCTCTCCTCATAGGGACATGGGCACCTGTCAATGGGGGCATCAAATATGTATAGAGGTATGTTGTGTACTCCCCCTCCTCGACGAAAAGGTTCGCGTCAGCACCCTGCATGAGGTCGCTAGTCTCCTGGGGAGAGAGACTCTCTATGGTGCGCATGTATGGTGGAGGCCATGAAGGGACTGTCTGATGGGGAAAGCCCCATGTCTGGGGCATGAAGCGCTCTCCGAGAAACCAGGATCTACCAATCGGTCCCTTAAACAGGATCCAGTACTAGGAGGCAGCCCATGCCTCGGCAAATTGGAACCGAGAGAACCCTGGCATTGCTATCCAAGGCTGCCAAGTGATCTGCGAATAGCAAGTGCATGAATTGATTAGTTGCCATTAGATATGCAAAATGAATTGAAGCTGAAAGCATAAAGAATGGAGAGTTTTGGATTACCTCGGTCATCCGCACCATGTCGAAGTAATGCCGGAGATATAGTAGGGTCTCCTGGGGCCTCGGCAGGCATCTCCCGCCATATCAGTGTGAGTAAGGGACCTCGAGAGGTGCCTCGACCTCGAGCTCAGGGGCTAGCGCCGGGAAATAGGCGTACATCCATAACTATGGAAAAACAAGATAATGGTAGTGAACATACGAAATGCACAAATGATGCAAAAAACAGAGCATATGTGCGATGTAGAGTGCAACAAATACAAGAAATGTAGTGAGCAAGGTGTGAATCACCATGTACAGAAATGCAAAGCAGAAAGCATAGCAGGGACTGTAAAACTGAAAAGTAAAGCATACCTCCCAGGCTCTCCAATAGCCGCCTACTCTCTCTCCGCTTCTGCAGGAGGTCAAGATCATATAGCAATAGAGGGTGGCCAGGCCAGCGCCGCCCCAATCATAATGCCAGACCTGGGACAGGTCCACCAGGGCGCTTAGAAGGTATAGCTCGACCATGTTCAACCTGTCGACGAACAGTGTGGTGCTGAAGAGGTACATCAAGAATCCACGGGCATACTGCTCTATGCCCTCGATAGTCGTGGGCTCGGTCCCTCTAAAGTGGTCTAAGAACCATGTGTACCTGACTGTGTCGGATCAAAAGAGGGGTGGGTGTGCTCCCAACAGGTAGATCCAGGCTGCCTCCCACTCCCCCATGTCTAGGTCATATGGAACTGGTCGACCTCCCACATCAAGGCCTGTTAGCATAGAGAAATCATATGGGGTCATCGTCATGTCCCCAGTGGCAGAAAAGTGGAAGGAGTTGGTAGTGTCCCACCACCTCTCTACTAATGCGCCCAAAGCGGTCCTACTCGCCGTCAGACGTGAGAGCCCTGTGCAGAATAGGTCGAAGCCTGCCTCATCAATGATATGTCGAACGCCGTCTGGGAGGTCTGAGTACCACTCTCTCACAAAAGTCGATCCATACCCTCGAGTGAAGCGAGAAGTCACTTGTATGCAGAATGAACAGAATCCTATGTATGAGCTGTGTGCAGAATAAACAGAGTGCTGTGTGTGAGTTGTATTCAGTTTCAGAATAAACAGAATGCTTTGTATGAGCTGTGTTCAGAATGAACAGAGTGTTGTGTGTGAGCTATATTTAGTTTCAGAATGAACAGAGTGTTGTGTGTGAGCTGTATTCAGTTTCAAAATGAACAGAATACTGTGTGTGAGCCATGTTCAGAATGAGCAAGTGTTGTGTGTGAGTTTTGTTTAGTATGAGCAGACTACAGTGCGCGAAGTGTGTTCAGTGTGAGAAGATGAAATACAGTGCTAAAGTACAAATTATGCAAGAAATTTAAAGTACATTGCAGAAAATGTAAAAGTGCGGTGCATACCCCGGGTGCGTCATAGGACAGGTGGGACTCTGGCTCCCGTAGTAGTAGGTCCGCGGGTGCACGCCCGGCAAAGTCTGTAAACTGATGAACAATGCTCGGTGGTAGTATATGGTCCTGAGGGTGGTACCTCTCCGAGTCGAAAGGTTGAATCCTCGGCGGCAATGGCATGATGTCAGGCTCATCCTCTACTCTCGAGGAACCCCCATCGTGTGGGATATGGCCCGCAATCTGAAAGGAAGTTGAAAAGTGGGCAAAAATGAGCAAAATGAGCAAAAATGGTCAAAAGTCAACAAAAGTCAACTCTCGGGAAGAGAAAAAGTCAAACAAAGTCAAAACCCAGGAAATGGTGCCAAACTCGAGAAACTTCAAGGGAAACATACCTCAAATGGTGAAAATGGAGACAGAAGCTCCGAAAACAAATTCTGTTCGATTCAAAGTAAGGAAATCAGAAGATTTTAGCGAATCAACTTCGTGTGGGGCATTGGAAAACGCGTGCAAAGCCCGGATCAAAGAGGGAAAAGGTCTAGGAAGGAAAGTGAGTGAATTTCGGCCTTGAGGGTGTGAGCAAATGTGTTTTGGAGTTATGGTTTTATAGAACCGAGCCTTAAAAGACCAAACTACCATGGAATTTGTAAACTGGCCGACTGACACCACATTTTTGACCGTCCTCAAGACTGGGACGTCATCGTTTGAACACTCGGTGATTATCCATGCTCGTGTTTGTTTTGAGTGCCTGAAGTTCTTGGCAGAGTGCCTTGCTTTGGACCTCTCGACTTGTCTGTTTTGTGCTTGGTTGTGCACCGGGGACTTACAGCTTTGCTTCTGAGGGGAAGAGGGTGGCCTGCTGGCCAGCCCTGCAACCCACCGGCTGGGCCTCTTGCCCATCGGCCAGCCCTTTTTTTTCATCGGCCATCAGTGGTGGCCGGTCGGCCCCTTTAATGGCCGGTCGGCCATGATTTTTGGCCGAGGCCTTTTTTTTTGCTACCTAGAGAGCAAGGGAAATGTTTTTTGTGCAAGGGTTTGTAAGGAAATGGGTTGATTTTGAGTGTATATGAAGACCCACGGCCGAAAGTCCAAAAGGCGCAAATCTGCCATCGATGGCCGGCAGTGGCACATCGATGGCCGACACCCCATCATTGATGGCCAGCGACTGTCACCGATGGCCGGCGGGTGGCCGGCGGTATTCCCCCATGACCGGCAAGGTCCTACAAGCTTCCTAGGCCTCTGTTTCTTTAATATGTGTCATTGGATTCCAAATTATGCAAGACATGTGCAAAATTTGATTCAAAGTGCTTCCGCAGAAGCTCGAAATGGCGTTCATGATACGCAATGGCCATCACTCATCAACACATGCGAGGTGTATCTTTTTTAACATGTTGTAACTCTCCAATAGGTAAATTGGAAGCTACCGTTGAGTGTCCTCTTTCATACGCGCTTTGGTCACCGCAAAAGGATATATATTGCTTTGTTGTTACATTGAATGTGCATTTTGAATCCTTGCATTGCTATGCATGTTCCACTTCCATTGTTGTGCACCTCTTCACTTGCATTGTTTTGCATCTTTTCGTTTACACCATGCATATACACGCATATATCTTATCTTAAAGTGATATCTTGATATAACGTTGAACATGGGTTTCTACTATATTGTACCTATCAAAGTTCTCTTTTGTGCAGGCACGATATTGTATGTACGGTTCATTTGAGGCTAGCAAAACCAGGCGATATTGGATGTGCGGTTCATTCAGAGAAGTTCCGTTTAAGAATGTTCACTTAGTGTATCTATCACACTTCGTTCACCTTTTGTGTATCTATCACACTTCGTTCACCTTTTGTGTATCTATCACACATGTTCACTATGTGTATTTACCACACTTTGTTCACTTTTGTGTATCTATCACACATGTTCATTTAGTGTATCTATCACACTTTGTTCACTTTTGTGTATCTATCACACATGTTCACTTAGTGTATCTATCACACTTTGTTCAGTTTGTGTATCTATCACACGTTCACTTTGTGTATCTATCACACTTCGTTCACTTTGTGTATCTATCACACATGCTCACTTTGTGTATCTATCACGCGTTCGCTAAGATTGTATAATTTTCTTACATCATTTCTGCATGAAATGTAGTTCGGTCTGTAATTCCCATGCGTGGCGTGTTTACTTACTTGTTTATGTATGAGTTTGCTCTAGCATTGTTTTGCATAACATTTGCATCTAGATGTTTCATTACAGCCCTCTTTGCATAATCATAAGTTATGCTCTTGCATCATGCATGTCATTTGCATTTTACCCCATCCTGCGGGCGCATCTCTCTATGATTATATTGAATGTTTGTCTGACTCTTCGGCCTTATCAAAAATGGGTCATCTTTGGGCTTTGACATTCACTCCCGTCATTTCATGACTTCCGAGTTCTGTCAAAGAGAGGCAACTGTAGACACCCCATTTTTGATCGTCCTCAAGACTTGGATGTGCTTGCAGGTACAGCCGATTACAAGTTTGATTGCTCGTTGAGAGCTCAACTTTTGCGACGGAATGCCAAGTTTGCTCTTTCCAAACCCTATTTCCATTCTGTCTCTTTTTTCGACCATGCCTTGGTCCCTTCATATTGTTGTTTGTGATGGCCTACCAGCCATGGGGAAGGGGCTGCTGACCATGGATTTGGCCCTACCGGCCATTGATAAGGCCTGCCGGCCATAAATGAGGCACTGCCGGCCACCACTGAAGGCCGGCAGGGCACCTTGTTTCAGTAGATATTATGTTAGATCTTTTGAGCCAGTTGCTTTTCGCTGAGTCATCCTCCATAGTGTATGGAGGGATGGAGGCCATTTCAAGCTTGTCAAGCAAGCTTTGTATGGCATTGCTCTATATAAGGGGAGGCTCATCTCCCTTTCCAGAGGTGGAGCATTTTTAGAGACAAGATATCTCTCTCTCTAGAATTCTCACTCTCTCTATATATATATATATATATTGTGCTTAATAGTGTCTCAAAGTGTATTTTCTTCATACTTTTGCACACAAACACCTACTAAAACACCACCAACATTGAGCTGAGGTTCTTGGGAGTGTTATTTGAGTTCTAAAAGCTGGTTTTAGGTTGAAGAAGTTGTTGTTCTTATTGTTCTTCAAGGGTGAGTCCTATTCCCCCTTCTAAGCTTCGTTTTGATTGCATATTTGGCCACCTTTGCATGATTTTTTTTTACCTATGTTTCAACTAAAAAAAGTTTTGTATTTAAGTGTGTAAAATGGTTGTTTAAGGCTTTGTTTGAGTTAGGGATGGTTTATCCCCTTTGGTGGCTTGTTTGGCCTTGCTCTGTGCCATCTTTTAAGGCCTTTGAGACCGTCTCTTTTTGGCCTTCTCACCATTGAAACTCAGACGAATTTCAGTGGTAGAAATGTGGTTTTGAGGTCCAAAATGAGAGGGCGTGGTCCCCTCTCCTCTTGTCTTGTTTGCTTGCCTTGTTGGCCTAATTATTGAGCATGTGTTTCTAGCATGTGTTGGCTTGTTCTCAGCCTATTCTTGGCCTTATTTCAGTATGGTATAACTCTATTTTGGCTTGGTTGAGTCACCTCATGCATGTTTTTTACACTTGTAGTGTAATCTTGCCATTTAGCCTTGTGTGCTCAATGTTTTGATCCATCATGCTAGCCTATTTTTGTCACGCCCCAAACTCGCCCCTAAAAGTTTGGGCATGACCACCTCAGAAAACAGACATAAAACCTGATGAATATAATCTACGGGGCCTGAACGGAAGCATTTAATAGTATATAATAGCAAACAAAAAAAAAAATAATAATATATCCATTGAGTTACCACTACCATGCCAGGATCACAAACAGAACATAATGCAGATAAATATACAGTGACGTGCACCTGAAGATAGCTATGTACATATACATATACGCCGATCTTAACAGATATTTAGGGTACAAATTAAAACTTAGCAAAACTCCATAACTTGAACGATCAACATCTAAGAGCTTAGATACTCAAGGTTTGACAACTGGGTAACAAAAGCCACAAGTGAAGGTTGATCTCCAGGTTGAGTGCCTACAGAAACAAACATAAAATAGAGTGAGTCACGCTCAGTGAATAATAACACATAACAATTCAATGCTCAACGTGAATTATAATCCATATCCTTGTGGTTATCAATAAAGAGAATATATGGTTTATTTGTTTCTGTATGCATAGCAAAGTATCTTTTTCAGAAAACTTGTCATATCTTGAATATTCGGGGTTTCATAGTGCATCTAGGCATTTTGGGGAAAATTATCCAGAAAGCATATCATATTATAAACATATCATAAGTTCATAGCATTTTTCTCATTTCAGAAATTACTTAACATATGAAACATTTCGTAACTCCAAATACGGATTTCATCAAAGTCATTTATATTTTAAGTATCTTTTACGGAACGGCCTTGAGCCTAATCTTGAACACAATGGCTTTAAGCCCTTAACAGAACGGCTTGAAATCCTTAACAAAATGGCATGAAGCTCTTATCAAAACGGCATAAAGCCCTTGAAACACATTGGCATTAAAGCCAACATTAACACACATGCAATATGCTAAAGCATAAACACTCACAGTGTACTCCAAGCCAAA
>NW_021027047.1:25684-53196 GCF_004153795.1 Camellia sinensis | reverse complement strand
GGCAGGGCGCTTCTCCACCCTTTGCTCAGCTTCTACACTGGCCTGCACCAAGGGTTCCGTTTTGGTGTTTCCTTCTTTCGCCGTCACTTCCTCAATAACGGGCAAGGAGGACTGAGATTGAGACTGGGATTCGGTAGCCCGAATCTCCTTCGCCCTTCGCTGCGCAGCCATCCTTTCCGCATTCGCTTTCTTGGCAAGCTTAGTGAGGCTCAGCCCAGCCATATTTTCTGGGTACGCGCCGGGAAGATCCTCCAGATCCTGAAAAATATCATCAAGTGGACGGTCCTCTCGACCCGAAGTGGACGGATTATCAGCCGAATTGAGGCCGGCCTCCTCAAATGCTAATTTCAAAGCCTCGTCGACCTTTGTCTCGGATTCGTCTGATTCAGCGGCCTCAGCTACTTCTGGTCGCTCCGAATCTGATTCCTCGCAATCGATTTGCCTCAAATTTTTGAAGTCAGTCAAGATATGGGCAACAAGAAACTCCTCACCGATCGGAATTGGGATATTCTCCACCGCCGAAAAGGTCATATAAGTCAGCTCGTAGCGGAGCAGAACGTAGGCCGCCCTCCACTGCTTCTGAAGACTCCGTCGGCCGAAGTACTTGAGCGCAGTCTTGATTTCTGAAAGGACGGCGTCGTCAGTTGAGGTCAAGATTTTCTTCAAATCATTCCCTGCAAAAGCAAATCCATAAGGTCCCAAAACTGAAGCTTTATAAATTTAGTGAATGAAAAAAAGATGATACTTGGCCACCTGGTTCGGCCCTCCGTCTAGAAATACAATCAAGGCGATCCTCGTCTTCGTCGAATTCCCAGTTTCCTTGGACGACGACCATAACATCGTCGACTCGCTTCCCAAAGCTGGAAAGCATAGTCACTAGTTGATGATCAGTGTCTTTGGTTCTAAGGAAATAACGCCCGTGCCGACCAAAAGACTTGGCCAAGGCGTAACAATGTCGAATAGCGGGGATGCCAAGGTTAAGTCTAAGGCGGCGTTTTAGTGCGACAATCCCCATCACAATCCTAAAAAAATTGATGTTGGGCTGCGAAGGGATTAACTCCCAATGGCAAAGCACGGCCCTAAGGAGTGGGTGAAGGGGGAAACAGACCCCACCCTCTGCGATTAATAGAAGAGGGAAGATGATTGTGGTTTCATCAACCCTCTCCATATCGAGGGTGTCGTTTGCCACAAAAGACAGACGGACGTCATCAGGAATGGAAAAATGGCGTCGAAAACCAGAAATTCGATCGAGTGAGAGGAGATCTTTTAAATGTTTCGCCATTCTCCCCAGCCAATATGATTACGCTAAGCCAAAAAACAAAGCAAGGAAAGAGATTCAAAGCAAAGAAGGAGAGAACTTACAAGTGACGAAGGAGATAGAGAAGAGTAGGAAGTCGCAGGGATAGTTTGGAAGGCAATCTAGCGACGGGTGTCTAAAAGTGTGTATCTATTTGAAAAGACATCGAAATTTTAAATCACAATAAATGAGTGTACGAAGAGGCAGGAAGTTGAAATGATAATCGAGAAGCGTGCGGACAGACACTTGCGTTGGAATACGGTCAGCCGCCGAATTTCGGCTCTGACTCTTCGAGTTCAAAACCAAACACTCCAGCCAACTGTCGCTAGTGGAGTGCTTGGGGGCCAATTGTTGGGGCCGAATATTGGGAGTTGTAGAGATTTCAGGCAGACGAACATTGAAGAATTGAGATTCGAAGTATTCGGCCATTGCCACGGAAACTCGAACCTAACCTTATTCGGCTAGATAGCCGACTAAGCAAGGGGTCGAGTGAAGAAACGGTTATTTACAGAATATGCCGAATAGTGGGTTGGATTTGGAACTAATCCTGAGGCCCAAAGAAGAAAAGATATAAATAGAAGAGACATCAGTCAAAAAGAGGTATGTGATAATTGTGGAGTTTAACTTAGAATACAAGTAATCTAGAATAAGAGACTGACTTGTCCGTTGGAGTGCTAATTCCGGCACCCTCGACCGGAGTGTTTAATTCATTTCAGGTGACTATCGGTGGATCACGAGCGTCCCCCAAGATCGAAAGAGTATTTCCTAAAACCACATCCCCACAAAAACGATTTGTCGGATTTGGACTCTTTGGTGATTTATCAATCTTACATTGCACTTTGTGAGATTAGATTCAGAACCTTGACAGGAGTCTGAACTGTAGTAGCTGAGAACCCAATTCGCGCCCTCGTGCACGGAGCGAAGTTCGGGGCCGTCTACACCAAGCAACTTGGAAACATTCGACACACGACGGCTTCATCATCAGCATGCAACATCATCACTTGTTTGTAATGACGAATGTGATCCATAAGGTCTGACTTACCATTATACAAGGTGAACGTTGGTGTTTTAAACTTTTTAGGCAATACAGCCTTTGCAATGTGTAGACACCCCATTTTTTACCGTCCTTACGACTTGGACGTCATCGTTTGCACACCCAATGATGAGTGTATATACTTGCTCGAAGTCCTCAGCGGCATGCCACAACTTTAAACCTTTCAAACCTTGCACCACTGTTACCTTGTTTTTGGACCAAAACCATGGATTTTCAAGCCTGTAACCTCTGGTGGCCTGCCAGCCATTGCTATGGGCTGTCAGCCATTGCTCCTGGTTGATGCCCACCAATGTGTTTTGCAGATATTTTGTGACAGTTGTGCCAGCTGTTTGCACAGATGCTTGCGTCTGCTCCCACGTGTATGGTTGGATGTTTCTGAGGGGGGGGGTTCATGTTTTTCTATATATAGAGGACCTCCCCTCTTGCTTTGGGGTTAGAAAAATTTTGGGGCAAAATTTTTCCTTTCTCTACAATTCTATCTCTCTCTTGCAAATTTTTTCACCTTTGCCTATACACTCTTAACCAAACCTCTCCATCTTTGAGCTGAGGTATCTTTAAGCCTTGTTTGAGCTCTTGAGGGTGTGTTTGCCTTGTTTTATTGCTTGAAAGTGATCTCCACTTTAAGAGGTATAAAGCTTTGTCTCTCTACTTTATTCTTTTTCTTACTATTTTCCAACTGTTTTTGGGCTGTAAAAACTCTGTATTTTTGGGCTAAAACTTGGGTTTTAACGCCAATAAAGGTTGAGGGGTGGTTCACCCTTCTTCACACCTTGCTTTCAAGGCCTTTACCCTTGTGTTTCCCACATTTACATTATCTTTTTTTGAGCTTTTAGCACTGATTTTCAGAGTTATTTCAGTGGCTAAAATCATGGTTTGAAGACCAAAATTGGAGGGGTTAGCCTCCCCTCCTTGTGTTTTGCTTACTAGCCTAGCATGATCCATGTTTTAGCTTATTATTCTAGCTATTTTTGTCTTAATTCCAACATGTTTTAGGACTTATTTAGAACTGTTTTAGCACTATTTTTAAGTGATCATTGCATTTGAGCCTTATATTGTATGCTCGTAGTGTAATTGTCCTTATGAGTTTGGTGTTTTAGGCCTTAGACACCACCTTACTTGAGTTGATTGCATTTATTTATGGCTTTCCATACTTGTGATCACTCTTAATCACCTCTGCAACCTCCCTCCTTTCTTGGCTTTTGATTAGCTTTGAAAGTGGTTTCAAACTACTTGTTTGTTTAAGCATGAGATTGAGATGTCATGATTAATGGTTTAATCTCTTTGAGGGTTCATTACCAAAGTCATGATGTCTCTTTCATGCCCAAAACAACTCTTAGTTTGACCCTCTTTCCATTAGGGGACTTAAATTCACTTGTGGACTCAATTAACTAAAGAATGGATGTTAATCTAAAATAAAATAATAAAATTGGTGAATAAAAAAGGTACAAGATAATAACTTGTTTGGTTTCAATCGGACGTTAATTGAACCCTTGAGTCTTGAGTCGTTTTATACTCATTAGTGATGAAAACGGTTCAAGATTCATTTTCCACTACTTCCCTTGATCTTTCATGATAGGAAGGTGGTTTTGAGAGTCTTGTTTTATTACATTCATTGAACTTGCACACTTGATTCATAAGCCATCATGCAATGAAATCACATCCATTGATGGTTTGTGAATCAAACTTACTACTCCATTGAGCTGTTCAAATGATAAGGAGGGGTAAATTGTGCAAACAAACCCTTGAGAATACATTGTCTTTGCTCTGTTTACTCTTTGTTGTAGTAGGAAAGTCCAGTCATCCATGGCCGGCAGGCCATTACTGGTGGCCGACAGGCCATCATCAGTGGATGGTAAGCCCTCTGCCGGCCACCAGTGCAAAATCCAGCAGTGTGCTTTTGAAGCTGTGTTAGGGATTCCTGATCGGGCAAGGTTTCCTTTTCGGATTTACTTTTCTTCATTATATGAGGTAGGGACTTTCTTCGTATTATTACCTTAGAGCTATGTTAGGGATATTTTGAGAATATATATTATCATAGGAGGCATTGCATATACATATTTCTCATATTTTTGTGTGGTTGATTTTTGGATGAAAATTATGTTGAAATGTTAAGAATATTGGTATTTTGAACTTGATTTAGAAAAAATCATCTTGTATTGATAATTTTGTTAAAAATCCAAAAATAAAATTTATAGTTGTATGTGTTGTATCTATACATTACAACAAAAAAAGGTTTTTACGGCGCGCAATGCACGCCATAAAAACCCTTCTACGACATGCAGGCGCACGTCATATTATGACCAGTCATGGAAAGTCATTCACTTTCAACGACATGCTTCGTACGCCGTTAAAAACTATTTAACGACAGATTTTGTGCGTCGTTGTTACTTTTTCTACGACATGCTATAGTACACCGTTAAAAACTATTTAACGATAAATTTTGTGCGTCGCTATTACTTTTTCTACGACTACTTTTACACGCTGTTAATTGGTGAGACAAATAATGACACAGACTATGCGCTGTAAAATATGTAATACAACGACTTATTATGTCTGTCGTAGAATATACAATTTTTTTTTTTTAAATTCAGTAGGTTCTATTTGACCAATTTTGTACAATCTAACAAATATTACAAACAAGCATCACAAAACATTAATCAACCACCAAAATATTGTTTGAAACATCAAAAAGAAACTATATCCATAAATTATAAACGTCCAACAATTGTCTATACATTCCAAACATTCGAAAATTATGTCCTTAAGTTCTAAACTGTACAAAAAGTTTAAACCATCCAAAACTATGCATATCTAACTTTCTAAACATATCGACAACTTTCAAGATTTATCAAATAAATCTAGTGATTGTGCGACCATACACCTCCACAAAAACTCCAAATGCAAATCTATCTTAAATCCAAACCTCCTCACAATGTGATCAACAAATGAAAGTGGGGTCAGAGAATTCATCTTCCATTGAAGAGTAGATAGCACTAGAAGCTCCATTCTTTGGATTATCTTGGCTTCAAACACAAACTTTGTTTCCTCCACCTAATCACAACACAAAGAAATAAATCAATGACAACACAAAGAAATACATCAATTCCTAAGCTTCCAAACTGACCATAAAACAGCAAATAGAATGGAATTCTAGGTTTTCCTCTCCAGTCATGACAGATTTATACCAGCCCACCATTGGAGTAAGTCATTAACAGAGCCTGGTAATGCCCAAACTAAACCCCACCATCTAATAACATGTGACCAAAGTAACCAAACAAGCGGACAGTGCAATAACACATGATCATCAGATTCCACCTCAGTCCTGCAGAAAACAGAAAGAACAATAGCATTATTATTGAGAACTCCAATCCTTTGAAGATAGCTGGATGATTTGATCCTTCTTCTCCATGCCAACCACCCAAAGAATTGAGCTTTGGGAGGGGCAACATTTTTTCAAATAGAAGCGGTAATTATACAAATAGGGCCCAAGGACAATTCAAACCAATGATAGGCTGAGGAGACAGAATCTATTTGAGCAACCAGTAGACCACCTTAAATTGTCAAACCTGTTGTCTCTAATAGCAGGTGCAGTAAGTAGAGCATCATTTAATCTCATTATTTCCTCCACCTCCCAATAACTGGGAGGAGTGGGACTTGAACCTTTTACCACTTGAGCAACACACAATATACAGTAAATATTTTGTTTTAATTTTACCTATTTGAATTGCACATGAATCGCATATGCCAACTGCTAGTAATATATAATTCTTTCCACTTGCACGAATTATATTATATGACAATTGTGGAAATGGTAATCTTAATTACAAAATTCCAATCTCAAAAAGAGCATACGTACCAGACCTTTGGGGCATCACAGAATAACTTCAGCAGCAGGTTGGTCTGCTTCAATGCTTGCCAAACATGCTCCTTTGCGGCTCATTTATTTCCACACACTATTTGTAACAAGAATAACAGATAAAGATAACAAAAGCCAAAAAAAAAAAAAACAATAATAATCAAATTTGCAGACACATCAAAGAATCAACACCGCAGGAAAAAGCATCAGGAGTGGGGATGGCCAAAAAGTTCTCAATGTAAGCTACACATTTCAATAAGTTCATGATTGTCCACAAATAAATCTTCTATTCTCCACACCCCAATGATCCATTTGTTCCTGGGGGATTTCATCCCTTAAGATAATAATTGAAATTTTAGAACAATTAAAGAAATAGAAAGTTTCTTTGAAAGCATCTAATAACACCCATTCATCAAAACCCAAAGAAAGGGTTATTTCACATGGAGAGATGAAGAAATCATCACAAATGACAATAGAACTAAAATGTTATTTCATGATAATTACAGGAAGGATCCCACAAATGATATAAATTTTTTATTTTTATAAATGTATAAATAGAGAATCCTTCTAAATAATACAAGAAAGAAAAGGCATCTAAAATGCTATATGGAACAGATAGAATACTTTCATTATGTGAACTTCCACATCCCCTGAAGTATTTTGTATTTCGCAAAAGAAAAACAAATAAAAGCAAAGAAATTGCGTACATATGGCAATTATACAATTCGCATTTGATTATTGCCCTAGAATAGGTAAATATGATGTAAAAATTGAAAAAGAATCCAACTGACAATGTAAAAACAAAAGTATGTTTTCACACAAGTTGCACAGTTTAGTTAGTGTAGGTCAAACCCAAGAAGCTAGATAAATGTCATAGCCATAAAGAACAATTAGCATGGCCAGCTATAAAATCTGCATATGCATATCAAATTAAAAAAAAAAAATTAAGACAGAAAAATGCACTAAAGATAAAGCTTACATTTAACTTTGATTAAGCACTGATAGTTTGTTTGAAATAACATGACTACCTAGTTGATTTGAAAAGAGAATTGCATGACTCCCCTTCCATAGATAACATTGATGCCATTCTTGTTTCCACAAATGCATCAGTAGTCCCTGTTGTATTGTATCATAGTTGTCCATTCAAGAATCCTATAATGAATCAAAATCCTAATTGTGTGAATTGTGAATCAAATTGAATCAAGAATCATAAGATTTAGCACAAACTATGAAAAATGATGTTAGACAATTGTATATATTGTGGTGGGGGTGGGTTTGGCACAAGTTACAGTTCTATAAAAGTGAGCAATACAATCTAATTTCTAAGATACTACCTTCAGATGTGGGTCTAAATCCCACAAACAACAAAATATGAAAAAAATATCGAAAACCGAACAATTAAGAAAATATGAAATAATGAAGAAAATATAAAACAAAGAATTGTGAGACCACAATAAGAACTACGAAAATCAATAAGAATACACACAATTACCAAGTAATCAAATAGAGTTCTAAAATTTAAGATCCAGCCCTCATGATCACCATTTCTGTTGTATAAAGACTTAACTGTACCACACTTGGCTTTTATTTTTGGTTACATCCTTTTAACTTTTAACCCTTAAATCCACTCAACAGATTCTCTCCTTGTCACCATTAACTTTTGGTTACAACCACAATGCATGCTTATTTGCAAGTCATCTGTTTTATACCCATGAATAATAGCCTAAATGGGTTTGGCATTGTTGCAAAAAAAAAAAAAAAGTGCAGAACATGGTTCTGCAACAAATCTAATCACCTAACTAATATTCCAAGCAACCAAAAAGAGATGGTCAAAATCTAAGAATTTAATTAGAGGGAAAAAATGAAAATTAATATGAGCAATATTGAATTGAGGACCCGAAATTCCCTATTGATGGGTGATGCAAAAAACTATTGAAACTATATCTGTGCGGGGAGCAAATATCCAGGCGAGCCCGCACTCCTTACTTCCGAGCTTCGTTTCTATCCGATCACCTGCGTGCACAACAGCGGTGAGCTACCCGGTGGTGTGTGGTAGGAAAACCCCTCCGACGATTAAGTTAGCACACACCTGAGGATAGAGAGAACGAAGAGTGAATGGAGTGTTAGTATTTCTCTTACCAAAAATGTTCGTCCCCAGCGTGGGGGGCACAGACTTGCTTATATACCTTCTGTGCCCCAAATCTACTCCCAGTGATCTCTCGACACGTGGTTCTGCTATCCCATCTGTCAGCACAAATCTTGCTAAACATCACATAACCTGACTGCCAGCCCACTCTACTGGGAGCTCGGTAGCCGGGCTGAATCTTCTCGGCTGTCGACGGCCATGCTGTGTTCCATGCCCAATTGCTCCAAGAACTGAAATCCTTTCCAGCCATGATTGGCAGCATTCCGGCAGAGCCGACCTTCAGACTGGTCGTACCGGTCAACCAAAGGCCATCCAGCCGGGCTTCCGGCACAAGCTTCTCAACCGGGCTAACGGTGCGCGCCTTTGACCGAGCAATGCAAGTTGTGCGGTTATCACCTGTGCAGATCCAAGTGGCTCGGTCCATCTCTGAGTAGCCCCAACTCCGGGCAAATCCAAATTTATCACGGCCCAACGCACCATTGGGCCTCCAATTTGCTCGGCCTCAAACTCGGCCCATACCTGGCTCATAATTCTCCCTCTCAATTGCCCCTTAATTTCGTCCGCACAAGCGTAATCGGGATTACCAATTCTAACTGGGGTAACACTTCCTCGGTCCTCGGTTTGCAATACGGTGACTGGGCTACTTGACATGCCTGTCTTCAAAACTTGCCCGGTCGATGCCTCGATTCACCATCCTGTCTCTTCAGTACTGACACCGCCGTCAATAGGGACGCGTGCCGTGGGTTGATTGGCCTCGAGCAGCCAAACATCACGTCCGTTCAGATTCAAATTTTTGGTGGTCTTATTCATCTCTATAAACATATTGAACCTTCTTTCATTTCAACCTTGCCGACTATCTCTCCTCCTTGTCGATCCAGAGCTTCTGCCTTCGCTTGCTTGCCATTACTGAGTTCGTCTTCGAAGAAGAAGACTTTGCCCTCTCCTGGTAAGTTCTCCGAGCCTTTGTTATTACTGTTTTCGTTTCATATTTTTCTTCTTTATAGCACCAAATCCGTAGGTTTAGGGCCTCCCCCACCCAAAACCTTCAATGCCCTTTAGTTTCTTCACTGTTCTTCAATTTCCCTGATGAACAATGAAGATCTGGGGCGGACCGGGCTCCAGATCTTCATTCGATCCAAAAAATCACTCAGACTGAGCAAATCTTTAGTTTGTCCCAACCTTAGGAGAAACCGGGATAGCAAAGAGGACTTGGCCGCTCAACTGGGCTAATCTCTGGTTCGCTCGGGCGACCGAGCTCCTTGGCTAACATTTACGACTGAGGTGGTTTGGCACAATCCACGACCGAGCTCAACTCTAGCTCATTTTGCGCGACCGCGCTCCCGCTTACAATTACCCTCCGTTTTCCTGCAGAGTCCAAAGGGACCAAAGACCAATCCTGAGGCTCTCAAGGACCTAGCAGCCATTAATTCCCAGCCTATGCCAAATCACCTCAGCCGAGCTAGATTAGTCAGTCAAACATGGGGAAATTCCTCTTCCTTGTGGACACACCTGCTGCCTTGGCTGCCTTCAGGGAAGAATATGGTATCCCGGCAGACGTCCACATAGAGCTCGCCGAGATGGAAACAACCCCTTGGGGCAGGCTTGACCAATGCCCCTTCACCGTGCTGTCAGTAATTGAAGGAGGCCTCCGCTTCCCGGTCAACCCTCTGATGACCGAATTTCTGCGCCGCACCGGGCTAGCACCCACTCACCCAGGTTTCGACCAACACCTACCGAACAATCAATGGCGTGCACGAGCTAAACAACCGGCTAGGAACAAACTTAGGTTTAGCCGAGATACTACAACAATACACCCTTGGGAACACTGGCGACGGCCTGGCCTATTATTTAAAAATAAGACCGGGCAAAGAGAAGATAGTAACCGGCACCCCAGACAAGGACTTACATGATGACGACTTCTTCTGGGTGTCTGGCAATTATGAAACAGCCGACGTACCAGGCTGGTTCATCAGCAAGAACTTTGGTTCCACATGTATGCCGCGCTAATTTGCTCGGTTAAGTCCCTGCCTTCAACATTCTGTACTTACTATTTTTCCTATTTCTTTTGTAGCAATTCAAGCCTTGCAATCCAACTACCAATATCCCAACGTTGAAGCCATCCGAACCGTGCTCCGTTACAGCCACCGGGATTGTAACGAGTTGCTCGGCTACACTCCAACCTACAGATACTTAGCTCCACGCAGAAGCAAAGTTACAGACTTTCTCCGTGCTCTAACACCTCCTCCGGACCCAACTCTGCCGGGCGTGCCACTAATCCGACTGACCGAAGAACAAGAGATGGCAAAACGAAGCCGCATCAAGAACCTCCTAACAGCCACCTCAACCGAGATACCGAGCATCACCACACACTCTCAAGCTGCCGGACAATCCAGCGGCCCCGTGGTCACCTTGGCATCTCCAGGTACCAAGCAACCCAGATAAGAAGCTCGTCGGGCTGGCAAAAGGCCTCGCGTAGACCTATCCGCCGAGCTGGTTGCTGAGCTAACCACCGAGCAACCCATCGTCACTGTCGACCCAACACCACCGTGGCGACCGTAGTTGAAGCACCGGGGAAAGGGCATACCAACTACCGCTTCCATCAAGGGCGACAAAGAGCACTTGCTCGCCTTTGACCTTTCCAAAGCCCTTCTCCAACCGAGCGATGTGGTCGGCAGCAACCACGTTCCTGACACCCGGTTGGTGAAATCTTCTGTTAAGTCCATGGCCAGCGTAAGTCTCATTCTTTCACTAAAATTTTTACCAAGTGTTTGCACGGTTTCTTCTCTGATCAGACTTTCTTCTTGCAGGCCATCCAGAAGCAACACTTGGTCATGGAGAAAATCCATCGACTGCGGCAGAAGGCGAATGACACTGTCGGCCAAGTCTAGAGTCTGCAGACCGAGCTCGGCCGATCAAAGTCCTCACTTCAAATTGCCAATGCTGACAACAACAGGTTGCTCGGCCAGCTTGAGGACGCCAAGAAGAAGAGAGATGAGCTCCAGGCCAAGCTGGACGCACTCAAGGCGTCAAGGGAGAAGGAGTGCGAAGATGCCAACAACGCTGGCTTCAAGGAAACCGTCGACAGCTACAAGAAGGAGGTCTTCGCAACTCAAGACATTTATTTCAAAGCGGACTGGAAGTCAGCCTGCGAACATCTCGGTCAAGGTCCCGACACCGATGTGTTTGCCACTCCCCCGGCTGCCTTCTTACCGGTCTACCTCATGCCCTATGCCAACGACGTCTTCAGCGCATTGCAAGCTGAGGCCGAGGAAGAGCTTGCCAAAGAAACTGAGGTCAATGCCGAGGAGGGAAGCGGCCAGGAGCAGCCCAGAGAAACTGAGACCGGTGTCCAAGAGCGAACAACGGTCGACCTGGAAGCAGCTGATGACGAATTCTCCAATCTTTCCCTCCTTGTGTAGTTTTCTTTCATTTTTTGCTTTGCACATGTAACCGGGTTATCTGCCCCTCCTTTTGTACTTTTCTATTTAATTAATGAAAAAGATCTAGTTTTACCAAGTGTTTGCACGGTTCTAGAGCTGAGTAACTTCAACCGGACAGAATTTGTTGGCAAGACAAATTTCATTAATTAACTCATATAACCAGAATAAATCATCTCGGTAGTACACCCAAAGTCGAGCAAAACTTCAAGTCTTTCAACTGGGGTGAACATCCCAGTTGAGAATACCTAAGTTGAACAAAACATCAACTTTTCAACCAGACTAATCATCTCGGTTGAGAGTATCTAAGTTGAACAAAACATCAACTTTGCAACCGAACTAATCATCTCGGTTGAGAGTATCTAAGTTGAACAAAGCATCAACTTTGCAACCGGACTAATCATCTCGGTTGAGAGTATCTAAGTTGAACAAAGCATCAACTTTGCAACCGGACTAATCATCTCGGTTGAGAGTACCTAAGTTGAACAAAACATCAACTATTTCAACCGGAGTGAACATCTCAGTTGAGAATACCTAAGTTGAACGAAACATCAACTTTTCAAACGGACTAATCGTCTCGGTTGAGAGTATCTAAGTTGAACAAAACATCAACTTTGCAACCGGACTAATCATCTCGGTTGAGAGTACCTAAGTTGAACAAAACATCAACTTTTTCAACCAGACTAATCGTCTCGATTGAGAGTAATTAAGTTGAACAAAACATCAACTCCTTCAACTGGAGTAAACATCTCGGTCGAGAATACGTAAAACTCAAAGCAACAAAAAATGCCAAGGCAAAGATGAGTCACTTCTATATATTGACAAAAATGAATATTACATTAAGTGTAAGGCAAAAAAATTCTTTGCACAAAAAAGAGGGCAAAAGCTAGAAATAATACAACTTGAGGTTGGCTACATTCCATGGCCGGGGTATTCCTCTACCATCCAGGTCTTCCAAGTGAAATGCCCTATTGGCCGCCAGACTGGTTATCTTGTAGGGTCCTTCCCAATTTGCCCCTAGTTTGCCTTCACCTGGCACCAGGGTATTGCCCATGACCTTCCGCAAGACCCAATCACCCACTTTGAACGGTCTGGGGTGCACGGATTTGTTGTATTTCCTTGAAAGCTCTTGTTGGTAGGCGGCCACATGGATAAGAGCCTTTTTCCCGGCGTTCTTCCACTTGGTCCAATTCCAAGGCCATGGCTTCAGCGTTCAGCTCGGGCTCAAAACTTTCACTTCTGAGGGTGGGCATACCAACTTCCAAAGGGATGACCACCTCCATGCCATATGCCAAAGCAAAAGGAGTTTCCCCAGTAGATCGCCGCGGGGTTGTTCGGTATGGCCAAAGGACACTGGGGAGTTCCTCAGCCCACTTTCCTTTGGCTTTCTCAAGCCTCTTCTTCAATCCATCAAGAATGGTCTTGTTCAAAGCCTCGGCTTGACCGTTGGACTGCGGGTAAGCCGGAGTAGAGTTGTAGAATTCGATCTTCAAATCTTCACAAAACCCTCTGAATAGGCGACCGTCGAACTGAGTGCCGTTGTCAGAGATCAGAATTTTGGGGATGCCAAATCGCGTGACCACGTTTTGCCAAACAAACCGCTTCACGTCTTTCTTCTTGATTGTTGCCAAAGGCTTCGCTTCAACCCATTTGGTGAAGTAGTCTGTGGCCGCGATGAAGAACTTCCGGTTGCCTGGTGCTGTTGGAAGCGGCCCCACTCTATCTAGTCCCCACATAGAAAAGGTCCAAGGGCTAGTGAGGGGAAGAAGTTCCCTGGCCGGCTGATGGATCTGGTGGGCAAATTTCTGGCATTCCTCACACTTGCGAACATATTTCTGGGCGTCGGCTTGCATGCACGGCCACCAGTAGCCTTGCGAAATAGCTCGGTAGGCCAAGGACCTGCCCCCTATGTGACTGCCACAGATGCCTTCGTGTATCTCGCAAAGGAAGGCTTCCACGCTACTAGGGTGCACACACTTCAGGTAGGGGCCGGTGAAAGACTTCTTGTATAAAGCACCTGATGGAGAGAGCCAAAACTACTCAGACTTTACCCGCACTTTATGCGCTTCCTTCTTGTCGGCTGGAAGGGTCCGTTCTCTGAGAAAGAGGATTATGGGGTCCATCCAAGAAGGACCTAGCTCGGCGCAGAGTACTTTTGTCTGCCCGGCTTCCACAATGCTGGCCCTCAGAAGGAATTCAATCAGAAGAGGGTTGAGAGATGTGTTGTCGACCATAGAAGCAAGGCCGGCCAACTCATCTGCTCGGCCGTTGTCTTCTCGGCCAATCTGTTGGACCCTGATCGCCTGAAATCGCTTGATGAGGTCTCCGACTAGAGCTTGGTACTTCATCATTCTGTCAGCCTTTGCCTCGTAAACCCCAGAAACTTGGTTAACCACAAGCTGGGAGTCACTGTAAACCATTAGTTCGGATGCTTGCATCTGAAGCGCGCTGTTGAGACCGGCCAATAGCGCCTCGTACTCGGCCTCATTGTTGGATGCTGGGAAGCCAAGGGTGATAGAATATTCAATAGTCAGTCCATCTGGCGAAATCAGAACTATACCCAGCCCGGCACCATGACGGTTCGAGGCTCCATCAACAAAAAGTTTCCACATTTCGCCGACAAAGAGCTTCCAACACTCTGAGGGGTCCTGAGAAGCTTGAAGGTTGATGGGATCACGGTTGCTCGGCTGTTCGACTTCCGGTCCCGTGCTGAGCAGTTCCACTTCAGCCCCTCTTGGTGATTCGGCGCCGGACTCGGCAAGTTGATCTACAATGCTTAAGTCCATAGGCGAATCACTAGGTTGCGGTATTATGCCGGCCTCAGGCTCTGGACTGAGCGGTTCCATTTCTTCCCTCCGTGGTGACATGGTGTCGGACAAAGCGGGTTGGTCAGTGACAGCCAACTCTGCCATCGTATCACCGGGTTGTAGTATCGTATTAACTGAAGGGGCGTTGGTGGTGTACGCAAGCTCCGCGTCGCCAATGCCGCCAAGCTATGGTATTTCGGTCGAGCTTGCATTCATTTCTTCATCTGCCACGACAATATCGACTGGGCATGCCGAATGAGTTCCAGGTGAGAATTCAGCAACAAAATTGGCCAGAGTCTGGGCTTTTATGGCTGTGCGCGGCTGGAATTTCACATCAAACTGTCCCAATTTGACCGCCCACTTAAGAATTTGACCGAAGAAGTCTGCCCTTTCGAACAAAGCTTTGAGAGGGAACTCGGTCAAAACGATGATGGTATGGGCATGGAAATAGTGTGCCAACTTCCTTGAAGCCATCATCAATGCTAACGCAAGTTTTTCCAGCGGCAAGTACCTTGACTTTGCCGGTAGCAAGGTTTTGCTAACGTAGAAGATGGGTAGATGTTTGATTCCTTCCGACCGGACAAGCACTGCACTGACTGCATGTTGCGATATGGCCAGATAAAGGTAAAGTTCTTCTCCGGGTTTCGGTGTGACCAACAACGGCGCGGAAGACAAATACTCCTTAAGCTCGGCCAAAGCCCGGTCACACTCTTCATCCCATGAGAACTTTGATTTCAAGGCTTGAAAAAAAGGGCGGCAGTGATCTGATGACCGGCTTATAAATCTGTTAAGCGCGGCAGCCATTCCAGCCAAATACTGCACATCCTTAGCCGAGCTAGGCTATTTTAGCTCTTGCACAGCTCAGATTTGTGTAGGGTCTGCTTCGATACCTCGGTTTGTGACTAGGAAACCCAAAAATTTTCTGAATCCCACGCCGAAGGCAGACTTAGACGCATTCAGGCATAGCTTGTGCTTTTTGAGAATGGCGAACATTTTGGCCAAATCGGACAAATGGTCTGCTTGATGCCGGCTCTTAACCATCATATCGTCAATATAAGCCTCCATTGTCTGGCCTAGCAGAGGAGCGAACATCTTGGTCACCATCCTTTGAAAAGTTGCCCCGGCATTCTTCAAACCAAAAGGCATGACTCGGTAGCAGAATAGTCCCCTTGGCATAGTAAACGAGGTGGTCTCTCGGTCGAGCCCATGCATGGCAATCTAATGGTAGCCGCGGCAGGCGTCCAAGAAACTGAGCCTGTTATGTCCAGCCGTTAAGTCCACAAGCTGGTCTATTCTAGGCAGAGGGAAGTTGTCTTTCGGACAAGCTCAGTTGACGGTCTTGTAGTCAACGCAAACTCGCCACTTTCCATTCTTCTTGGGCACCACGACCGTGTTTAAAATCCACCGAGGGTAATGCACTTCCTGAATTGCTCGCGCCTCAAGCAGGTTCTTCACTTCCTCCGCAACTACCTCAGCGTGATGTAACGCCAATCTCCTTGTTCGCTAAATGACCGGCCTGGCACCAGGGAAGACATTGAGATGATGGCATATAAAACTCGGATCGAGACCGGGCATGTCGTAAGGTGACCATGCAAAAACTTCAATGTTGGCCATCAAAAACTCAACCATGTCGGTCCGTTCTTTTGCTGTAAGGCTTGAGCCGAGCAAGAAGAACTTGTCCGGATGCTCTGTATCAATGCACACTTCCACCAACTCCTCGACAGCTTTGTCCTTGGCCTTGGTACCCACGTCGTCAAGGACTCCCCGATCTTCCGGTCCCTCAATCATTTGAACGAAGCCTTAGGCAGCTCGGCTCCCGTTGACCGCTACGAAGCACTGCTTCGATATGACTTGATCGCCCCAAACCTCCTCGATTGCCCCTATAACCGAGGGGAATATCACCACCTGGTAGTAGGTTGACGCTACGGCTTGCATAGCGTGAAGCCATCCCCTTTCAAGGATCAAATTGTAAGTGGATGGCACCTGCAACACCCAGAACTCCACCTGTTTGACCACGGATCCCGCTTTGACCGGCAGGATAATCTTTCTCAAAGGCCACTCCGGTTGTGAGTTAAAACCAACCAGTGGCGAAGTTGCCGGGGCCAAATCTGTATCCCGGAGCTTGAGCTGTTTGAAAGCGTCGTAGTACATGATCTCGACCGAGCTTCCCTGATCGATCCAGATCCGTTGGACATCGAATTCTTTGACGCGGAGTGTTACCAAAAGGGCATCGTTGTGAGGTGTCTGAATGCGCGCTAGGTCTCTTGAGGAGAAACTGATCACGTCTTTCTCTTCGGTCTTCCCCCTTTTGATTGCAGGCTGAACCGACAAAACTTCCCTCATATGTTCTGCCTTCTTGATCATTCCTCGGAGTTCGCATACACGCACCGGTTCCACTATGCCGTAGATGACATTAATAACCCCTTGGGGAAGCGCATCTTAGTCATCCGGTCCCCGCGGATCAACCGGAGCTTGATTGGCCTTCACGCCGCCATCAATGTAAAGGTCCAAGTGTCCGGCTGCGACTAGCTCTTCCAAGTGTTGCCTCAAAGGCAAACAATCCTCTGTCCGATGGCCTCGCTCCCGGTGAAACGTGCAACGGTACCGCGGACTGAAGCCCTTCTGTCCGTCGCCTAACTTAGCAGGAAACCGGACATACTCCTCGTCACGGATTTCACTAAGTATGCGATAGATTGGAATCTTAAAGACTGTAGTGATGCCTGTCCTTGCTTTCAACCTTCTGTTAGCATCAGCTACATCATCCCGGGGGTAGTCATCCCGGTCATTCCGACGTCCCCTACCGCGGTTCTTGCGATTAGTGCCACGGTCCAATTCCTCAGTGCGGTCGCTGGATCACCCGGACTCCTGCCCGACCGCGTGCACTTTGCCAGCTGACCGCTTGTCAGTTGCAACCGGAGTTGCCTTTACGGTAGATGCTGACGCATCATCGTCCACTCGGATGTGCTCATTGATGCGCTGCATTAGCTGGCCCATGGATGTCGGCTGGTGCATGGTAAGCGAGTCCCGCAGTCTATGTCTGACCGGGAGACCTCGCTTGTATTGTGTGATTGCAAGGTTGGTCGGGCAATCCAAAATCTCGTTGAAGGTCTCCCAATATCTGGAGTTGTATGCCTTCAATGTGTCGCTCGGTTCCATCTTGACACTCAAGAGGTGATCAACTTCCTTTGGCGTTTTGGTGTTGGTTTTGAAGCGCGTCACAAAGGCTTCGGCCAATTGCTGCCACCTTTCAATGCTCCCCTCCGGCAGCCTCTCGAACCATTTCAAACCCAGCTCGCCCAAACTCGACGGGAAGATCAAGCACATAAGAGCGTCATTCCGCCTATGTCCGGCCATGACCTGTCGGAAATGACATACATGCGTATACGGGTCAGTTTTTCCGTCATAGAGCGTGAACTTTGGCTGGTGGAAGCCCGCCGGAAGCGGTGCGGTCTTAATATCCACGGAGAATGGAGTGGCACTCTGCCTCGCCAAGTCTGTATCTACAAGGAGAGGCGCAACTGGGCGGGGTAGAGGCATTCTGACCTCCTCGCTGGCGTGAACCCCATAGGATAGCCGCTGGAACGCCGGCACCCTTTGACCCTTCCACCGGCAAGCCCGTTCCTTCAAAACTGCCCGCAAATCCTCTGAATGAGCAGAATAAGAATACCTTGACATCGTCGCCGGACGTGAGGGTCGGTAGGTACTATCTTGCGCACTGGATTTCTCTTCGTGCGCATCAGAATCTCCAACCTTGTAACTTCTGGTGATTGAGATGGACGGTGTACGCTGCTGGCTCTGACTGCTTGAACGGCGTGGTTGGGTGCGCTCACTGTGGTCTCCCTCTCCAGCTACACCCTTTCCTTTGACATGCCGCTTTAGCTCCTCCATCTCCGCCGCCATTCACCGGATGACGGCGTCCTGGTCCCTTAACTTGTGTTCCAGACGTCTGGCATGTGATTCTCTCCGCCGCCGATGACCGTCTGGACTCCGTGAATGACCATAACTTCTTCCGCGCTTATCCCGTGCATCTCTTGAATGTCCTCCTGGAGAAATCTCCAGGTCCGCCATCGGAGGAATGATGGTGGGATGTCCTTCTCTCCGTCTGCCCAACTCCGGGGTAACTCCGTCGACAGCGGACAGTGGAATCTCCTCAATGTTCGCCATGGATGGCGATCAGATGAGCCTGGAAGACAAGGTTTCGTTTGTCGGCTTCCCACAGACAACGCCAATTGTGCAGGGAGCAAATATCCAGGCAAGCCCGCACTCCTTTCTTCCGAGCTCCGTTTATATCCGATCACCTGCGTGCACAACAGCGGTGAGCTACCCGGCGGTGTGTGGACGGAAAACCCCTCTGACGATCAAGTTAGCACACGCCTGAGGATAGAGAGAACGAGGAGTGAATGAAGTGTAAGTATTTATCTTACCAAAAATGTTCGTCCCCAGCGTGGGGGGCACAGACTTGCTTATATACCTTCTGTGCCCCAAATCTACTCCCAGTGATCTCTCGACACGTGGTTCTGCTATCCCATCTGTCAGCACAAATCTTGCTAAACATCACCTAACCCGACTGCCAGCCCACTCTACTGGGAGCTCGGCAGCCGGGCTGAATCTTCTCGGCTGTCGACGGCCATGCTATATTCCATGCCCAATTGCTCCAAGAACTGAGATCCTTTCCAGCCATGATCGGCAGCATTTCGGCGGAGCCGACCTTCAGACTGGTCGTACCGGTCAACCAAAGGCCATCTAGTTGGGCTTCCGGCACAAGCTTCTCGACCGGGCTAATGGTGCGCGACTTGGACCGAGCAACGCAAGTTGCGCGGTTATCACCTGCGCAGATCTAAGCGGCTCGGTCCATCTCTAAGCAGCCTGTAATAACCCTCACGCTATCCTAACCATACTCATATGCATTCGTGTGAGTCTGTCTTGTAAGATTGCGTTTCTAGTCTTGTCCTTGTATGTTTAAGTGTTACAACATGTTTTGTACCTTGCTTGGTGAGAGTTTAGCCGAGGTCGTCTTCATGTTTAGAATTATCGTGGAACCACTTTGTTTGACCTCCACCTTTGCCCCGACATATTGGCCGAGATGTCCTTATCTAGGCCGAGATGTTACCTTTGCACCCAAGTGATCTTGTCCCGGAGTGGTATGACCTAGACCGAGGTGTGGCACATCTAGGCCAAGGTGTGGCACAGCTTAGTCAAGTGTTGTCCTTCCTAGCTGAGGTCATCATTTCCTACTTGCCGATGTCTTGTTATTAGCTGAGATCATTACTCGCCAGAGTGCCCATGCCGTCTTGCTTGTTGAACACACTTTGTCATAGTTTTGTCTTGTCACTCAGCCACCTTTCTGTGTAGCACCAACCAGCCGCTACCACGTGCCTCTGTAGGGGGTTAAGTCAGCCAGCAGACTTAGAAATGTATCATTTTGCTATATGTCTTCGTTTGTGAGGAGAGAGAAGCTCTAGAAGAAGAAGAAGAAGTTTAGAGTGAGAGAGTGGGTTTTCGAGCTTGATTCCTAGAGATCAAACCATTAGATTCGCGTATTGAGGTTAGATTCTTGATTTACTCATGTCATTCTTATTGATCATCTAGCTGCATTGCATGATCGAACCCGTTTTGCATGTCATGCATCGATTTAAAGTTGGTCTTAGAAAGAGAAAATGGTGTTCATGTGTTCTTGAAAGAAAGGTCTTGTTTGATCTGAAAGTTTGCATTAAGTTTCATGTTTTTGTGTTTGTTCCCACTAGATCCTTGAATATGGGTACCCAGGTCCATGTTTTTGAACTCATAGCACGAAATCTCAGATTTTGTAATAGCAAATCACGATCTTTGCATTCAACTTCCTCATGTTCATGTTCTTCATATTCATCATGTTCTTCAAGAAAGGGAAACCCAGATTTTTCCCGACTTCATTCCTTTGAATGTGGCCATCGAGGCCACACCTCGGCCAGGGGGTGTGGGACCTCAACCTAGACCTGGTAGTTGCCCAGCATGTTTCCCTGAGATAAGAGAACTGTATTTGTTTTGATTCGACCTAGTCTTGAGAAATGCCGAGATCATCTGCATGCATGTGAAACTTGTTTGGAACAGTACATTCAACAGACTTTGCCATGTGTTTTAGGGTTTGGACTTGCCTCGACCCCGACGTTTGAAGAACTAAGTGAGTGGTATTTTTAATAAAGTTATTATAATGCTTTGATAAAAGTCTTGTTTTGCTTTGTTTGGAAAGTATGTTATAAGCATGAATGGTTATCCTAATCGAATATATATATATATATCTTTTTTGATGACATTCTTGGAAAGTCCGTACGTGCTAAGGGACTATAGCATTTGTAGCAACAAAGTTTGGAAGTCCGTACATGCTAAGGGACTATAAGCATTTGTAGCACAAAGTTTGGAAGTCCGTACGTGCTTAGGGACTATAAGCATTGGTAGCACAAAGTTTGGAAAGTCCGTACGTGCTAAGGGGACTATAAGCATTTGTAGCACAAAGTTTGAAGTCCGTACGTGCTAATGGACTATAAGCATTTGTAGCACAAAGTTTGGAAGTCCGTACGTCTAGGGAGCTCTAAGCATTATAGCACAAGTCCTTAGTGTCCGGGGACTATAATGCAACGACACCATTGAATTGAGATATCTCCCTTGTCTTGCCTTGTCTTGTCTTGTTTGCCACTGACGATTTACCGAGTGGGTTTTGTTTGCCGAGATGTCATCACTTGTATTATAATGATGTTAGTAAGCATCCTTTGGAACTAGACAGATTTGGAAGATGGACTTGGTTCATCCCTTGACTTGTACCAACTATGTTATGTATTGTTTGATAAAAGATCTTGAATACCAATCATGCAAACCCCTTTATTTCTTGTACCATTCACTGAGTATCCAAGCTCACCCTCTCTATATATATGTAGGTGATGAGCAGGAAGGCGGTGACGCCTAGGTGTGACTCGCAAGCTTGTTTTGGGTTTTTGGTTATGTCGGCCTAACTTGTATTCATGTCGGCAGTTTGAAAATTATGCTTCTTGGCTTATAGCGCTTGTAACTTACATATGTCGGCTGGAGAAGCCTTTTGATCAAGATGTAAAATGTATTTTGTACTTTATTGTATTTGTATCCAAGTTGTAATATTATGTAAAGTTGTATGCCATTCCATGTAACTTACGCACTGCTCTTATGGACCACTTGTATTTTAAGATTATTGCTTCCGCACTTGTGAGCCCCATATATAATTATACTCTGTTTGTTTGTGAATTTTGAAAGTTGGCCTTCGGTAATCTCGGATTACTGGCCATCACGGCACTAAACTACTAGGTTCGGTTTGGGGTCGTGACAGATTGGTGTCAGAGCACGCATTTCTTATAGTACGTTATTCACACACTTTGAGTCCTAAAGAGCATAGGATGTCCCTTAGAATGATTTTAGGATTGCATCATGTTGCTTCTTACTTGACAAGGTGTGCATCATCTCGGCATAACCATGTGTTATTTGCATACATGGTTCTTGGTTCAGTTTGTTTTAAGGTTGTGTTTTGCCTACTCATAGCATCATGAGGAGAGGTAGACCATCAGTTGGCCGAGATCAATAAGAGGATAGATTGGACAGACTGGAAAGACTGGTTGAAGGTTTAACCCATGAATTAAGGCAGATGAGGCAACAAAATGCAAGCGCTACATCTACTCCGGCCGAACAGACGGATGGCCGACATGCTGCTCCACCTCTTCCAGTGCCCCAAGTACCTCCATAGCCAGCCTTGTATGGGGAGGGGACGATGACTTTGATTAAAGAGTTCAAGAAGATGAACCCACCAAGATTCGCAGGGGGCATAGAGCCGATGAAGGCCGAGGCGTGGGTTTTAGAAATGGAAAAGTTGTTCGAAATCTTTCCTAGCACCAACCCTCAGAAGGTGACATTAGCAGCATTCACATTAGATGACGACGCTCGAAGGTGGTGGATGATGATCCGGGAGGCTAATCCTGGTTTAACTTGGGCCAGATTTTTAGAACTGTTTTACAACAAGCATTTTCCGCTTAGCGTTCGAGATCGCAAGACCACAAAATTCCAAACTCTGACGCAAGGCAACAGAACAGTGGCAGAGTACGACCGTGCCTTCACCGAATTGGCGAGATATGCGCCTCATATGGTCAGTGATGAGTATAAGAAAGCCAGGAAGTTTGAAAGTGGACTACGTGGACCAATACAAGACCGGGTCAACATGCTGAACATGCCGACTTACGCCGGGGTGTTAGACAAGGCCATCTTGGCGGAAGCTAACTTAAACTGATATCAAAGTTCAGGAGAGAGTCAGAGGAAGAGACAGAACTATGAAGGTCGTCAGACGCCATTTAATGCCAAGAAAAAGGCGAATGTGGGCAGTTCCAGCAACTTAGATCGGGATGGAAGTGCTAAGCCGATGTGTGCGAGTTGTGGGAAGCCGCACCTAGGGGTTTGTCGCTGGGCGACAGGAGCCTGCTTTGAATGTGGCGACATAGGCCACCGCGTGAAAGACTGCCCAAAGGCAAGAGCTAATGATGGTAAGAAAAATGGGAGCACCTCGGGCTCTGCACAAGGAAGCAACGTCGGAAGGACACAAATGAGACAGGGCAGAGTTTTTGCTTTAGTGCCAGGAGACACCCAGAATGCTGAAACGGTAGTGTCAGGTACACTCTCAATTTGCTCTCAAGTTGCATACGTCTTGATTGATTCAGGCTCTACACATTCTTTTGTATCTGTTAAATTTGCCGAGAAGTTGAACAGACCGTTAGAACCCTTTGATTATGTGCTATCTGTATCTACTCCATCTAGGGGAACTATAATTATTGCATCTATATATAGGGCGTGTGTTGTGGTGGTTGAGGATGTAGAATTATTAGCTGATTTGATGCCATTAAGCATGACTCACTTCGATGTCATATTGGGGATGGATTGGTTAGTAGCGCATCATGCATCCATTAATTGTGTTACTAAGAGCGTTACGTTGAAGACCCCGAACAAAACCGAGGTCTTTTTCCAGGGTAAAGGAGTAGTACCCCCACCATACTTGATCTCATCCATGAAAGCCTATAAGTTGATCCAAAAAGGGTGTCAGGGTTATTTGTGCAGTATACTAAGTGATTTGAATGGAAGCGTTGAGTTAGCCGACATACTAGTTGTTAAGGAATTTCCTGATGTCTTTCCAAACGAGCTGCCTGGCCACTTAGTCGATAGAGAAATAGAGTTTACCGTGGACCTCATGTCGGGAACGCAACCTATCTCCAAAACACCCTATAGGATGGCCCCTGCTGAACTTAGAGAACTGAAGCTACAGTTACAAGAATTGTTGGATAAGGGATTCGTTAGGCCAAGCACTTCACTGTGGAGAGCACCCGTTTTATTTGTTAAGAAAAAGGATGGCACGCTTCGCCTTTGCATTGATTACAGAGAACTTAATAAGGTAACCATCAAGAACACGTACTCATTGCCTAGGATTGACGATTTGCTTGATCAATTACAAGGGGCACGAGTCTTTTCCAAGATTGACCTTAGATCGGGCTACCACCAGCTGAAGGTTAAAGCCGATGATATTGAGAAGACTGCTTTTCGGACAAGGTATGGCCACTACGAATTTTTGGTAATGCCTTTCGGAGTACCCAATGCTCCTGCAGCATTCATGGACTTGATGAACAGAGTCTTTAAGCCGTATCTAGATGAGTTCGTAGTTGTTTTTATTGACGACATGCTGATCTATTCCAAGAGTACAATTGAGCACGAGAATCATCTGAGGCTTGCCCTGCAAATTTTGAGAGACAAGAAGCTGTACGCCAAGTTGAGTAAGTGCGAGTTTTGGCTTTCCAGCATCTCATTTTTAGGGCATGTGATTAATGAAGAGAGTATATCAGTTGATCCGAGCAAGATTGAGGCCATTGTGAATTGGCCGACGCCGACCAACGTGTCCGAGGTTCGTAGTTTTCTGGGCTTGGCAGGTTATTACAGAAAGTTTGTAAAGGACTTCTCAAGGATAGCAGTACCATTGACACAACTAACTAAGAAGGGAACAGCATATGAATGGACTGATGATAGAGAATTGGCTTTCCAAGAATTGAAGACGAGGTTGGTTACGGCACCAGTTCTTGTATTACCGTCAGGTAATGAGGAATTTCAGATTTTTAGTGATGCTTCACATAAGGGTTTGGGTTGTGTATTGATGCAAGGGGGCAGAGTCATAGCATATGCATCTCGTCAGTTGAAACTTCATGAAAAGAACTATCCAACCCATTATCTTGAGCTAGCAGCCGTGGTGTTTGCTTTGAAGATTTGGCGCCACTACTTGTATGGAGCCTCTTGCCAAGTTTTTACGGGTCACAAGAGTTTGAAGTACTTATTCACCCAAAAGGAACTGAATTTGAGGCAGAGGAGATGGCTTGAACTATTGAAAGATTACGACATGCAGATTCAATATCACCCAGGTAAAACAAACTCGGTAGCCGACGCGTTGAGTAAAAAGTCAGTGGGAAGTTTGGCGTGCTTAGCCGTGATTGCAATGGAGCCGACTACTATTGGGGAAGTAAAGACAAGGCAAATGGAGGATGGATTCCTAAAGAAAGTAGCCGACGAGATTACCACCAAGCCAAAGTCGGGTTACACCTATGAGAATGGAGTGCTTAAGTTTGAAGGAAGATTGTGCGTGGCCGACGTCCCAGAATTGAAAAGAAGGATTTTGCAAGACTCACATGGATCCAGATTTGCAGTTTATCCAGGGAACACCAAGATGTATCAAGATGTAAAACAGACCTTTTGGTGGCCGAATATGAAAAGAGAGATAGCCGAGTTCGTGTCTCAGTGTTTGTATTGTCAACAAGTGAAAGCGGAACATCAGAGGCCAGCAGGATTTGCCGAAGACACAGAAAGGAATGGATTCGATTTGGGTTATAATCGACAGGTTAACTAAGTCAGCGCATTTCTTGCCGGTTAGGACTTTGTTCAGTGCCGATCGACTTGCTGTGTTGTATATGAATGAGATCGTTAGACTTCATGGTGTACCGATGTCCATCGTGTCAGACCGAGATCCGAAATTTGTTTCTAGATTTTGGCAGAATTTACACAAGGCTTTGGGGATCGAATTGAGGTTTAGTACAGCTTTTCATCCTCAGACCGATGGCCAAACAGAGAGAACAATTCAAACACTTGAAGATATGCTTAGACTGTGTATGTTGGACTTCAAGGGAAGCTGGGAAGAGCATTTGCCATTAGTAGAGTTCGCTTACAACAACAGCTTTCAAGCTAGGATTGGCATGGCACCGTACGAAGCTTTGTGTGGAAGAAAGTGCAGATCGCCAATATGTTGGACTGAAGTGGGAGATAAAGCTTTGATTGGTCCTGAGTTAGTTCAGGTTACAACCGAGAAGATTAAGCTTATTCGACAAAGGATCAAGACTGCTCAGAGTCGACAGAAAAGTTATGCCGACCAGAGAAGAAGGGAGTTGGAATTTGAAATTGGGGATCATGTATTCCTGAAGGTTTCACCAATGAAAGGAGTTTCAAGATTTGGGAAGAAGGGTAAATTGGCATCCCGTTACATTGGACCATTTGAAATTCTTGAGAAAGTTAACCCGGTTGCCTACAGACTTGCTTTACCACCAAGATTAAGTCAAGTTCATAATGTGTTTCATATCTCGATGTTGAGGAAGTATATGCGGGATCCACTACACATGATCGATCATTTCGGGATTGTGGTTGATGAAGGCCTAAGCTATGAAGAAGAGCCGATAAGCATCATCGATAGACAAGTGAGACGATTGAGAAATAAGGCAATACCGATGGTGAACATTGAGTGGAAAGAGCATTACGGCAAGGATGCTACGTGGGAAATGGAAGAGGAAATGAAAGTCCGATACCCGGAATTATTCTCGAACCAAGGTAACTCAAGTTTGGGGACCAAACTTCTTTAAGGGGGGTAGGATGTAATAACCCTCACGCTATCCTAACCATACTCATATGCATTCGCGTGAGTCTATCTTCTAAGCTTGCGTTTCTAGTCTTGTCCTTGTACGTTTAAGTGTTACAGCATGTTTTGTACCTTGCTTGGTGAGAGTTTAGCCGAGGTCGTCTTCATGTTTAGAATTATCGTGGAACCACTTTGTTTGACCTCCACCTTTGCCCTGACATATTGGCCGAGATGTCCTTATCTAGGCCGAGATGTTACCTTTGCACCCAAGTGATCTTGTCCCGGAGTGGTATGACCTAGACCGAGGTGTGGCATATCTAGGCCAAGGTGTGGCACAGCTTAGTCAAGTGTTGTCCTTCCTAGCCGAGGTCATCATTTCCTACTTGCCGATGTCTTGTTATTAGCCGAGATCATTACTCGCCAGAGTGCCCATGCCGTCTTGCTTGTTGAACACACTTTGTCATAGTTTTGTCTTGTCACTCAGCCACCTTTCTGTGTAGCACCAACCAGCCGCTGCCACGTACCTCTGTAGAGGGTTAAGTCAGCCAACAGACTTAGAAATGTATCATTTTGCTATATGTCTTCGTTTGTGAGGAGAGAGAAGCTCTAGAAGAAGAAGAAGAAGTTTAGAGTGAGAGAGTGGGTTTCGAGCTTGATTCCTAGAGATCAAACCATTAGATTCGCGTATTGAGGTTAGATTCTTGATTTACTCATGTCATTCTTATTGATCATCTAGCTGCATTGCATGATCGAACCCGTTTTGCATGTCATGCATCGATTTAAAGTTGGTTTTAGAAAGAGAAAATGGTGTTCATGTGTTCTTGAAAGAAAGGTCTTGTTTGATCTAAAAGTTTGCATTAAGTTTCATGTTTTTGTGTTTGTTTTCACTAGATCCTTGAATACGGGTACCCAGGTCCATGTTTTTGAACTCATAGCATGAAATCTCAGATTTTGTAAATAAAGATCACGATCTTTGCATTCATCTTCCTCATGTTCAT
>NW_021027046.1:1608669-1636612 GCF_004153795.1 Camellia sinensis | reverse complement strand
AATTAACATCCACAGGTGTTCTAGCAAGATAATCATCATCTTTGCTGAATTTGTCAAGTATTTTCTCATTGTAATGAGATTGTGACAAAGCATAACCTTCTGATGTTTTGGTAATTTTCATACCAAGAATTACATCAGCAAGCCCCATGTCCTTCATTTCAAAAAAAAATTTCAACATTTTCTTGGTTGTTTTAATCATGTCATTATTACTACATATGATGAGCATATCATCCACATAAAGACATACTATAACATAATCGTTGTTTGTGTTTTTAATATAAACACATTTGTCACATTCATTAATTTTGAATCCATTTAACATCATTGCTTTGTCAAATTTCTCATGCCATTGTTTTGGCACTTGTTTTAAACCATATAATGACTTAACCAATTTACACACTTTCTTTTCTTTTCCTGGAACAGAGAATCCTTCTGATTCTTCCATGTAAATTTCTTCATCTATCTCACCATTTAAGAAAGCGGTTTTCACATCCATTTGATGAATTTCTAGATTGTACAAAGAGGCAATGGCAATTAGCATTCTAATGGATGCTATTCTGGTAACTGGTAAGTATGTGTCAAAGTAATCAAGACCTTTTTTTTGTTTTTATCCTTTGACCACAAGTCTTGCCTTATATTTGTCAATTGATCCATCCGCTTTCATTTTTCTTTTGAAAATCCACTTGTACCCAAGAGGTTTACAACCTGGTGGCAAATCTACCAATTCCCAAGTGTGATTTTGCAAGATGGATTCAACTTCACTATTTACAGCCTCTTTCCATAAAGGATCTTCAGGACTGGACATAGCTTCTATGAAAGTTAAAGGCTCATTTTCTAACAAAAAGTTAGAAAATCTGGACCAAATGATTTTAAGGTTCAAGCACGTTTACCACGCCTAGGTTTCTCTTTCTTATTTTGATCTATCTCTTGCTCTTGTTCTTGATCTTGTTCTTGATCATGACTAGTAATAGCATCATGAGATCTTTTGTTAGTACTAGTCTCTTGTCCAGTTTTATTTGGAAATATATGTTCAAAGAACGATGCATTTCGAGATTCAATAATAGTATTTACATGCATTTCGGAATGTTCTGACTTATGAATCGAAAACCGATATGCACTACTATTCTCGACATAACCAATGAAAATGCAATCAATAGTTTTAGGACCTATCTTAGTCTTTTTAGGACTTGGAATGGCCACTTTAGCCAAACACCCCCACACTTTTAAGTATTTGTAGGATGAAACTCTCCCATACCACATTTCATAAGGTGTTTGATTCACTTTCTTTCGAGGTACTTTATTAAGTATATAATTAGCAGAAAGTATTGCTTCCCCTCCCTCCCCCCCTCTGCGGCCCAAAATTCTGAGGTAAACTAGAACTTATTAACATGGCATTCATCATTTCTTTTAAAGTCCTATTTTTCCTTTCTGTAATTCCATTTTGCTAAAGTGAGTAAGAAGCGGTGGTTTGATAAATTATTCCATGTTCTTTACAAAACTCACCAAAAGGGGATTCATATTCACCACCTCTATCACTTCTAAGTTTCTTAATTTTTTTACTAGGTTGATTTTCAACTTCATTCTTATATTGAATGAAAGTTTCCAAAGCTTCATCCTTGGTTCAAATTAAATAAACATAACTATATCTAGTATAGTCATCTATAAAAGTGATAAAATATTTTTTCCCACCCCTAGTTTGAATTGATTTAAAATCACAAATGTCACTATGAATTAATTCATGTGGTTCCGTACTTCTTTCAATTGTATAAAAAAAAAGTTTTGGATAATTTTGACTCAACACAAATTTCACATTTATGATTTAAATCAATGTCAAATTTAGGAAAACATTCCATATTAATTAATCTACGCAAAGATCCATAATTAACATGTCCAAGTCTACCATGCCATAAATTTGAAGACTCAAGCAAGTAAGAAGAAGATGTATTTTTATTAATAACAGAGGGTACAACAGTCATCACATTCACTTTGAAAAGGCCATCAGACATGTAACCTTTTCCTACATACATCTTGTTTTTGGTAAGTACAAATTTGTCACTTTCAAAACTAGCCTAAACCCATTTTTACTCAACAAAAACCCGGAAACAAGGTTCTTGCGAATGTCCGGTACATGCAGCACATTGTTGAGAGTGAGTTCCTTTCCAAATGTCATCTTCAAAATAATCTTTCTTTGTCCTTCAACTTTTGAAGTCGAAGAGTTGCCCATAAAAAGTAGTTCACCGTTGTCGACTATAGAATAAGATGTGAACATCTTTTTGTTGGCACAAATATGGCAAGTAGCACCTGTGTCCACCCACTATTCTTAAGGATTTCCGACAAGGTTTCCTCAGAAACAACTACAGAAAGATTTATGTCATCTACACCATTGAAAATTTTGTCCACTTCGGTCATATTGGCTTGAGCAGGCTTCTTGCTTGATCTTCCTTTGCCTTTACACTTGCTACGACAATCTTTGGCCCGATGTCCCTCTTTGTCATAGATGTTGCATTTGCTATTAAACTTGTACTTCTTATTTTCTCCTCCTTTAGAACCTTGAGTGGAACTTTCTCTAGAATACTTCTGTTTCTTTGCTTTTGGAGCATGTTCCACCACATTTGCCTTAGACTCCATTGGACGCTTACCAGCCCACTTCTCTGAATTGCGATTGTCCTCCTCAATCCTCAAACGCACAATTAATTCCTCTAAAGTCATTTCTTTGCGCTTATGTTTGAGGTAGTTCTTCAATTCTTTCTAGCCTTGTGGTAATTTTTTCAATTAAGGCTGTAACTTGGAAGGATTCATTGAGAGACATGTCTTCTGCATGAATGTCATGCAGAATGAGTTGGAGATTTTGAACTTGACTAATCATAGTCTTTGAATCAACCATCACAAAATCCTGGAATTTGCCAACCACAAATTTTTTTGAGCCAATACAGAGACTCTCAAAGTTCCTTTGCCATTTTGATAGGACTGTAGACGTTGTATAATGAGTTGTCAAGTCTGTTCAAGATGTAGTTTCGGCAAAGGAAATTAACATGTTTCCAGGCATCGACCGCATCAATCACTTGCCGATCGGTTTCATCCTCTTTCAGAGTAGGAGCATCCTCACGGAGAAAACAAGCCAAGTTCAGAGTTGTAAGATAAAACAGCATTTTCGGTTGCCATCTTTTAAAATCAGTTCCTGAGAACTTCTGTGACTTCTCACCGTGATTAACTGGGACAGTCACAACAAGAGGAGGGGTTGGTGCAATTTCAGCCACCATACCTGTACTTGTTTGAGTATTAGTTTGACCAGTTTCAGTAGCCATGAATTTCAAATTATAAAATAAAATTATAATTAGAATTTTATACTACATAGAAAATTAAACCAAAACCACATAATTAAATTCTGTAAAAATAAAAGAAACATGAATTGTAACTTTTATTTTCAATTAATTTGAAAATAAAATAAAATTTTATTTAAACAAATTAATTCCACACAAAAAATGAAATTTCTATAACACTTCAATAATTAAAATACTGAAATAGAGTTTTAATTAATGAACACACATAAATTTTTTCTAAAAACCAAAATTAATTTCTAACAAACTTCACAAATAAATGTTGTGAATTGTTAATGACACAAGTATATTACTACTACTTGTCAAAGAAAATAAACAGTATATTACTACTATTTGTCAAACAATATATTACTACTATTTGTTTCTCCAACCAGAATATTTCTTTGTAAAACCATAGAAAATAATTTCTGTAAGAAGAAGAAAAGAAGAAAAGGAAACAAACGAAAAATTCAGTATAAACAGAATAATTCAAATGTGTCTTAAGATTGTTGGAACAATCTTTTGTATAAACTAAATAACTTGAAACAAATCAAACAAAAATAAATAAATTACTTACAGAATTTATTAACGATACAACTTTTAGATCAAGTCGAGTGTGTGACACTCTGTCCTTAAGACAGATTCACCCCGCTCTGGTGCTTACGAATAAATGGCTTCTATCTCCCAAGATACAATGATCTTCACAAATTGTAGTAGCACTCCAAACAATTTGTACGGTGAACAAAAACCTATGTTCTGTACTCTCAGAAAATATCCCAAAATAAAATGTAGAATATATATGCAAAAAAGCACAAAGGAAGGGAAGAAAACAGATTTTCAGAATGTGGAAATCTGCTGGAATGCCTTGGTATTTATAGGACTGAACAGGTTTGATTTTCAAGCCGAACAGGTGTGTTTTCGAATTGAACGGGTGCAGTTCAAATTTCAACAGATCTGCTGGAATTGTTTGATCTGTCTAAACTTAATGATTCTGTCCGAACTGTGTAGTTTCAAATCTGTGTAACTGCTGGCAGCTTTGAGTAGTTTCCAGCAATTAATCTATTGGAAATTTTGGATTGAAGAAGGTAAATTTTGGACATAAAATTAAATTCAATTTTGGCACAAATTTTGAATTTAATTTCATTAAGAAATTTTGGAAAAAATTCACATAAATTAATATAAGAACCGACCCAACCCACACCCGTGCCTGGCATGGCTCGGCCGGTCGACGGCGGCGGTAGCGACGGCGCGCACGTGTGTGGTGGTTTGGGCTAAGGTTCGCATTGTCCATAACTCCTCCCTTCTACAAACTTGGGGTGCCTCTTGGGGCCCAACCCAAGTGTTGCCACCTAGAGCTTATATACATGCACAAGCTCTCTTAAAGTTTCAATGTGGGACAACCCATTTCAAGAAAACCCACATTTTACTTCTTGAATTGTCCATTCCACGAACACGAAAATGACGTCAAGTTCCCATTCACTCATAAATGGTTTTGGCGAACCGTCTTCATCGTGTGACTTGACATGCGGTAAGGAACACATCACCTCTTTAGACCAACCTCAAAAGACGTGTGGACCCCACTCAAATTTGGGCTCAAAGTTGGCCCCAAATAAGCCTGTAAAAACCATTATTTTCAACAGTAAGCAACAACAATCATCTCTTCTCTTCGGCCCTCTTGGAGAATCCGAGGACCAAGAATCTGAAGTAGACGATTTTCCTCTATTGATTGCATAAAATAACTGACTAAACTCCTACTTTCTTGGGTTTTAGTGGAAGAGATTGGTTTTTGCCCAGTTAAAAGCTAAACAATAACAACTTCGAAGCTGTAAACATCACTTTTATCAGTAAATTGGCTCGATTGAAAATACTCTAGATCTAAGTACCCAAAAGTCCCCTGTACTCGTATGGTCAAATGAGTATTATCAACATCAATTGATGTTGAAGTTCCAAAGTTGGAAAATTTTCCCTTGTATTTTTCATCCAAGAATATGTTGGTTGACTTCATGTCTCGATGATAGATGGGTATGAAAGCTGCATAAAGCGAGTAGGAAAGAGCTCCAGCAACTTCTGTGGCAATCCGAAAGCGCATCTCCCATGATAGTGGGAACTCCATGTTTGGATCATGAATATGTTGAGAGAGTGTTCCATTTGGGATGAACTCGTATATTAGCAGAGGAACGTCTGTCTCTAAACAACAACCCAAGAGCTTGACTATATTCCTATGGACAATTTGTGAAAGAATGACGACCTCATTGATGAATTGCTCAACTTTTCCTTCATCCACAACCTCAGACTTTTTGACAGCGATGATTCTCCCATCTGACAACATGCCTTTGTAAACAGTACCTGTTGGAAAATTAATTGAAAGTAAGTGGTTGATTAAAAAATTTAGAAAAATAAACAATAAAGAAATCTTATTGAAATTAGAAAAAACAAAAATCATAAATTTTGCTGCAAATCAAATCCTGGATTTATGAAATAGCATAACTACTTAATTATGGTTAAATTAATTAGGAAAGATTGCATTTGATTTTTCAATAAAAATATTATGACAAATATTGGCTCATATACGTGCTCACCACGCTATATACAAGTCCAATACACGTGTCTGTATGCATAGGTAAATATATTATACGAGTGTTGTGCTAACTTTGGCATAAAAAATTCATAGTGCCCTCATATTCTTGACCCTTATCCAACCCAAAGGAGGATCCGTGTATAAAAAGGTCTCAAGATGTTTGGTAAGAAATCAATGCAAGATAACAAATTAGTTGTAAGCTTTAGATAATGAAAGGATAACAAAATTGTACCTTGGCCTCCTTGGCCGAGAATACGATCTTCATGGTAATGATCGGTGGCTTTCTCCAACTCCTTCGAATTAAACAATTTGATTTTTTCACTGCCATCACTTGAAGATAACTTGTGTTGTAGCAAGAAACCGCCATTTCGCTTGAAGAAATTTTCCTTGCGTTGCTTGTCATTTATTTCGCGTTGCTCATCATTTATTTTCTTCATTATTTTCTCCATTATTTTGTACACCCACCAAGAAACAATAAAAAGACCTGTAGAGAACTCAACTCCAGAATCAATACATATAGAACTCAACTCTAGCAAAAAATTTAATTATTTTTTAATTTTATAAAGTCATGTGTAATTCATAAAATGAAATGGATGGTGTATATATTTAAAGTTGATGTTGTGTGGACATACTCAAAATGTATCAACTCTATACACTTTATTTTTCTGAGTACTAACAAATTTACTAAAAATCTATCCTTACATAAAAAAATAAATAAATAAATAACAATAAAACTGGACATTTTTTTGTAAACATAACTTATGCTGAATTATTTGGCCACAAAATTTGAAAGAAAGAAAAAAAAGAGAGCTGATTTTAAACTCTACCAAGATTATGGTTGTCAAAAGCAATTGTATATAATATTTATTTTGTTGAAACAATAACATTAATTTATCAGAATTTTTTATTTGTTTGTGATTTAAAAATTTTAAATTAAAGAAGTTATTAAAAATGAATGATAAATATTGATACGGGGCTTTGTTCTTTTTTTAATTGAGCTCTCCGTTAGTGAACAGTGAGATTGATCCCCGAATTAGATGGTCCATTAGGTTGGATACTAAGTTATGATAATCGGCTTATTTGGTGCAATTTTTTGAAAGTTGAAAATTGATAATCAAAAATCCAAATAGGCATGTCTCCTTCTTCCGGAGTCGAAATTAGATCAATTTTGTGTCTAAACTGAAGCCTGGGAACTAAACTTTCTAATGGTTATAGCCTTACATCAAGATTCAAAACGTGAAGACAGAAATGAGTAAAAGAGTGTAGACTAATCAAAAATAAATATTTGAATTTGGAGTCTTTATTGGAGGGTGTTGTTCGGGCCCGTGAGGGTCACCATGGGTCTCATTCTATGATCCGAACTATTTATTTTGTTTGATAGTTCGTGTATATTATCTACATAAAAAATTAAATCGATCCGATAATTATAACATATTCAATTTATTGCATTTGTTACAAAAAAAAAAGGGTCTATTTTTAAAAATACAATTGTAGTTTATTTTTTTGATAACAAATGTAATAAATTAAATAGGATATTATTATCAGATTTACTTAAATTTTTTGTATGGATGAAATATACAAAGTACACGGCACAATGAACAGTTTGGATTATTAAAATAGAACTCGTGATGAGCTCACGGACTTGAACAACATCCTACAATCAAGAATATGGACTAGTGGGAATCCACTTCTAAATATTTATGTTCTCGTTTCTTTGTAATCAATTTTTTTTTTAAATTTACTTAAATTATTTTTATTTCATAGATTATACACATAAACTATACCAAATACTCCATCATACAATTTTAAAAATAAAATAAAATAAGTTATAAACAGCTTCATAAATTACACCAAACAATCCCTCAATTTCTATGTTTTTAAACACTTGGAAGGAAAATGAGCTTACTAAAGATAGTCCTCGCATTTGGCTTAGGAGGTTTAATGGACGTATCTGCATACAATCGCAATATCAGAAATTTAAAGTAGTTATCAACCAAAAAACAAACTTTACAAATTACTGGACAATAATCACTCCAATAATAGCCGTGTGTGATTAACAAGATTAATAGTGAGCAGATTAATAATCTCATGCATTACTATATGATTAGTTATTCAATTAAATTAGTAAAATAACTATTTATTATGTATTTATTTTATTTTTTTCTTTCATACTAGAAATTATGATTTTTAACCATTCTCAATATTAAAAATTTACCAATTTCGTAATATTATATAATTCAATTAATAAAATTTATAATCAAATATAAAATTGTGAAGTCATGATTTAATAATCTCAAGGTGTTTACACCACTCCTTTTGGTTAAAAGCATTCGGGTGTCCCCCGTTTTTACACCATTCCTTTTTGGTTAAACACACGCAGGTGTGTCCCGGTGTTCACACCATCCTTGTTTTCTTCCGCGTGCAATGCGTTAGGATCTTGTTTGAGACCTTAGGTGCACCCGACTGTCTCTTTTCGTCTTTTCTGCGCATCGCATAGTTAAACTTTGCATAATTTTCTTACATCATTTCTGCATGAAATGTGGTTTGGTTCGTAATTCCCACGTGTGGCGTGTTTACTTACTTTTGTGTTTGAGGTTGATATACCTTGTTTTGGTTTTAATGTGCCATTTTCCTTGCATAGCGTTTGCATTTAAATGTTTCATTACAACCTCATTGTATGATCATAAGTTATGTTCCTACATCATGCATATCACTTGCATCTTGCCCCAGAATTACGCTGGTTTGATTCCTTGTAAAGGGATATGTAGGCAACCTACGGGTGCAACTATTTGTTTTGTCTTGTTTATTTGTTTGTCCAAGTCTTCGGCCTTGTCAAAAATAGGTTGTCTCTAAGCTTTGACATTCAATCGCGTCATTTCATGACTTCCGAGTTCTGTCAAAGGGGGGCAACTGTAGACACCCCATTTTTGACCGTCCTCAAGACTTGGACGTCATCATTTGTGCATATCGTGATCATGATAGTGTGTGTTCGTTTTGAGTGCTCAAAGTTCTCGGTAAAGTGCCCTACCTTTGAGCTTTGAAACCTTATCTGTTTTGTGCCTCGTTTTGAACCAAAACCATGGTTTTTCTTACCTGGAACTTTTGGTGACCTATCGGCCACCACCATAGGCTGTCGACCATGGATAATGGCTATTGGCTAGTGGTGGCCGACAGCCACCAATGCCTTTTTCCAGATATTTGTTGACAGTTGTGACAGCTGTTAGCACAATGAGTTGTATCTGTCTACACATGTATGGTAGGATGTTTCTAAGCTCAAAGAGTGTTTTTCTATATATAGGGGGGTTCCTCCCCCATTTTGAGAGGTTAGCAATTTTGGAACAAAATTCTCTCTCTCTCTCTCTCTCTCTCTTACAATTTTGTGCTTTGAAGCTAGCTTCATCTACACGTTTACATACACTACCTTGATCAAAGTTACTTCTCTTTGAGCTGAGGTTCCTTTACACTTGTTTTGAGCTCTAGCAAGTGGTTTTAGCATGGATTTATGCCTAGACTTGCTCTTTGCTTCAAGAGGTAGTTTACTAGCTTTGTTCACTTGTTTAGTATACTTGTTTTGCCATATATTTAAACTGTTTTGAGGTTGGTTTTGAACCAAAAAAACCACTATTTTTGTGACTTAAAAGTGGTGGTTTGAGCCTTTCTTTTAGTTAGGTGTGATTCACCCTTCTTGCTTTCTAGTTTGCTAAGCTTTTGTGCCTTTATTCATCAATTCCAAATCAACTTCTTTGGATCTTTTAACCACTAAATTTCAGAGGTTTTTTAGTGGTCAAAAACTCATTTTGAAGTCCAAAATTGAAGGGGAGTGTCTTGCTTGCATGCCTAGTTAGCTTCACATGTTAGTATGTTTTTTTTAGCTTAACTTGGCTCAAGTCCAGCATGTCTTAGCCTCTGAGATAACCTGTTTTAGCTCAATTTTGGGCTGGTTAGTTTGTTTGAGTCTTGTTTTGTATAGTTGTAGTGTAACCGCATGCATTAGCCTAATGTTTTGGCTTTTGTGTCTTGAGTCCAGCATGTTTTAGACCATATTAGGGCTGTTTCGCCTCTATTTTTGGTCATTTGTTTCATTTGAGCCTTGCATGGCATGGTTGTAGTGTTAATTCCTTCACTAGCTTAGTGTTTTAAGGCTTTAACTAGCATTGGTGTGAGTTGGTTGCATGTTTTAATGTTTTTATCATTCATTTCCAGCACTTAATCACCTCTGCAATCCCCCTCAATGCTTCACTTTTGATTTGCTTTGAAAGTGGTTTCAAACCACTTGTTTGCCTAAGTGTGAAATAGAGGTGCTACACCTAATGGTTTAATCCCTTAGGGGTCCATTACCAACAATGTAATGTCTCTTTCATGCCCAAATCAAGTTGTGGTTTGAGCCCTCTTTTCATTAGAGGACAATCACCAATGGACTAAATGGATTAATGAATGGTTTGGTAATTAAAATGTGTAAACAAAATTGGCAAGTAAAAGTGTGCAAGATAAGCATTCTTTGTGTTGCATTGCATGTGTTCAAATCGGATGTTAATTTGAACACAAGGAAAATGAGACATTTCCTACTCCAAGTGATGAAATGTGTCATTTTTTTAGGTCACCATTGCCCTTGATCATTCATGATAGGGTGGTGGTAATTTTGGTCTTGTTTGTGCATTTATTGAACTTGTACAAACTTGGTCCCTTAGCCATCATGCATGGAAATTGCTTGATTGATGGTTTGAGGGCCAAGAGTTTCTCTCATTTGAGCTTGTGTGATGATAAGGAGTGTCAACAATACAAACAACCTGTGAGAATACACTATTTTGCTTTGTTTTGCTCTCTGTTGCAACATGGAAGTGCGAACCATCAGTGGCCGACCATCCACCAATGGTAGCCGACTAGCCACCATTAGTATCCGATCGGCCCCTTGCCCCTTTTGTCGGCCATCAATGATTTTTACACATTGTGTTCCTGAGGTGGAGCAGAAGTGTTCTGGAAGTTAGTAGAATTTTCAGTGATCAAATGTGCAAACAGAGGCTTGCAGCAGCAAAGCAGTGGCTTTTTCGGGTGAAGGATCAAGCATGCATGCATTCCTCGCTTCCCGGGATTAGCTAGTTTGTTTAATTAGCGTTACATCAAGCATGTGTTGTAATTAATTAGTTAGCTTAACTAGTTATTCGTTTTCGGTTTGTAATAATTGATTTTCTAGAATAGTTAATTAGTTTTCGGTTTGTAATAATTAGTTAGCTTAATTAGCATAGCTAGTTAGCTTGTATTCATTCGGACCCTCCTTCGCGAGGGCGTAATGGTGTAATAAGTGTGCGTGCGTTTGTGGATGTTTTCTAACCCCATGTCTTTCTCCCTTTTACTTAATCGCTTTTGATGGTTAGATTAGGAGCATCATATTTCAATTAGCATATCTCATGCTTGCATCCATTCATTTGTCTTGCATGCACCAAGGCTCGGCGCATCATTCAAACTACATTGTAATTTCAAAATCTTATTTGAATACGTGTTTAATCGCATGTTGTTCAAATCGATCCATACGCCATATTAGTAGCCAAGCCTATTAATTGTATTCTTTGCATGTGTTGCATTAGACACTTAACATAATTAGGAATCATGCATTATTTTCTAATTCTTGTTTTTTTAACTTGGAGTACTAGGTGAGTTTTTATGCTTTAGCATATTTGCATGAGTGTGATTTCCATATTGGCATGTTACGCATGCTTGCCATGTGGCTATTTGCTTAAATGCTAAACTGCTTGAATGCCTGCGGTTGAAGGCTTGTTGTTTGAATTGGAATAATTCAACGAATGTGTGTTTTAAGCCCACTTTGTTGAGTGGTAAATCGTGTTTTAAGCCCACTTTGTTTGGTGGCAAATCCGCATCTTTAAGCCCACTTGAGGTGGTAACTTCAAACCATTTTCGCAAACAAACATGAGTTGAATTGTTCCAAGTCTTGCAAACTAGTCTATACTTGCTTGTGCGCGTCACATAGTAAAGCTAGTTTAACAACTGGAATAAGAACATATAATGTTTATAAAAAATCATATCATGATTACTAGAGACCGATCTTTGATCGGGCGAGCAGGGGTGCTCAATCCATGACCTTCCCCTCTCGTACCTAAGTTCTCAAGCTGAGGCAACTTTGGTGATGACGGACACGTGGTGTTCGGTACGAGTCAGGATTTCCTAAATTTCTCCAAAAATAAAATATTTAGGTGGCGACTCTGTATCTGGAAAAGTAGTCCAATTTTGGAATTATTTGATTTAAAATCGATTTTTTTAAAAAGATTTGTCGAATTTGGACTCTTTGGTGTTTATCAGTTTCACATTGCACTTGTGAGACTAGATTCGGAGCCACAGGAGTCCGAATTGTGAAGGCCTTTCATTTCAAACCTTCTGATAGGGGGTGCGAAAAAGGTGAGCCGCAGTTTGTGGCGACTCTGTTGGGAACTTAGAGAACTTGACTTGAACTCATGATATGTTGTTTTATCTACACTTATGTGTTTCTTTGCATTTGCATCGGTGCGCCTAAGTCATAGTGTTTTCCATTTGCTATTCCTGAGTGGCTTGCCGGAGGCTTGCTTGGAAAAGCTTTCCAAAAGGCTGACCGGTTGCGAGCTCTGCCACGATGGGAACACAACCCTTGGATCTGGACTACCGTTGTACCGTTTGATCCTCTTTTCACTTCTCGGTGTTAGGTGCGAGAGGTATATTAGGTGGTCTTGCTGAGGTACCCTTTTTGACCAATCGACCTAGTTGCATATCGGAAGCCTTAGAGATTGTTCCAAACTAGGATAGGTTGCTCACTCAAATGCAGGAATTTTGTGAAACCGCTTGTTTTGCGTAGTGAATCCCTAGCTCCTGGCGAAACTAGGACAGGGTAACCCTACCCTATCATAGGGGTGTTTTGGATCTCACTTGCTTGATATGTGCTTTTAGAGTGGAACTCTGCAGGAATGTATGTATCAGTTGCAAGTCTGCGTATCAGTTTTGAGAGGCAGAAGTCAATGTTTGATCATGGTCTTACAACTTTGATTACATCAGTGTATTGATTAGAATTTGAGCTGAGGTGCTGTGTGGCTTTTGATTTTTGTTTTTCTTTTGCTTTATTTCTTTTTGCAAGGTACTTTTTCACAATTGCTTTAGACGATTCTGTTACCCCCCAAGCAATCTGGACCTGAGTGAGAAGGATTTGTAGATCTGGGGATCTAGTCAGGGGACATCGAGTGTTTGTTTCACTCTCACTAGTTACCAGACAGAGGAGGATTAGGCAGAATTCACTAATTCAGCTGTCACCTTTTGCTTTGCTTGTGCCTAGTCAGGCCCAGTCATCTGCTTCTACTCCGGAAAGAGAGTATCCACCAGTTTTGATAACTCAACATCCCTCAGTCAGCATGGAAGATATGCTTCGTCAACTCCAGTAGACCATTGAGAACATGCAGCTAGATGCTACCCGCCAAGTAGAAGTGATAGAAAGGCTTCAACAATAACAGCCACAACCGGCAGTAGCCTCAGCATCTCATGCATCCCCAACAGGAGTTTCGACACCCGGGGTCATAATTAATGTCCAGGAAAATACGGGCATTCAGGTAGATCCGAGCCCACCTTAAACATCCAAGGCACTAGTGTACCAAATAGAGGCTCCTTTTGAATTTGAGGTCAACCCTACCACTTTGAAAGTCAACAAGCTAGAAAAGCTCTTCAAGCGGGCGCAGGGAGTGAATTCAATCTCGGATATAGAGGATGGCTATACAGATTCCGCAGCAACTCTGCCGGACAGATTCAAAATGCCGCATATAGATCGGTTCGACGGCTTCGGGGATCCCATGGTCCATCTACGGCTATTCTCTAACATCTTACAACCAATGGGTCTATTCAGACTATAGAAGTTGTCACTTTTTGGCCGGACCCTGTCAGGTATAGTGGCCATCTAGTATGCCAAGCTTGAAGACTCTGTGAAGAGAAACTGGAAAGAAATGGCCGAGGCCTTCATAGCACAGTATTCCTACAATACCCAGATCGAGGTCACTACTCGTGATCTCGAAGCGACCCGTCAGGAGCCAAAGGAGGGCTTCTCAAATTTTGTGACCCGGTGGAGGGCCAAGGCCTCCATGATGACTATCAGGCCATCTAAAAAAGACCAAATCAGAATGGTGGTCCATAACTTGCAAGGAAGACTATTACAGAAAATGATAGTCTTGCCCCTATTCACATTTGCTGAGCTCCACGAAATAGGGGTGCAAGTTGACGATGTGATGAAATAGGGTCTGATAGACCATGAGAAGGAACAGCCTAAGAGGCCCTTTACACGCAGCTCCAATACAGCCACAACTGGTGGCCCCTCTACATGGCCTTCAGATGTGAGCATGGTCACCACCACTACAGCCACAACTGCCACCCCTTTTGCTGGTACATCCAACATAACTTCATAAACCTCAAGCCATCAGGCCTGAGGCCAGAGGGTCTTCACCCCACTTTACATGTCCTTATCTGCAGCCCTGAGGGTCCTAATCAAAAAAGGGCATTTGAAGCCGTTAGAACAACGCCCACTACCCGATCCTCTCCTGCCTAAACATAACCCATCCAAATATTGTGCCTTTCATCAACAGCATAGTCATGACACTAATCAGCGCTTTAGGTTACGTCATGAGATTTAAGATCTCATCGACAACAAAGTGATAGCACCTCCCGAAAAACCCAACGTCACTACAAATCCTCTCCCACCACATAACCAAGTCCCTCCACCCCGGCAAATAAACCTCATCCACACACTGGTCGTCTCTTATGACCCCAGTATATATATCACCCCTTCCCACTTACCTAAGCCGGCGTTGTTCATCCCTGAGAGCACAGACTTGTGCATGATGAGCGCGTCCTCACTCCAACCCAAACTAGTGGTGGTGACAGTGGAAGATGAAGGGAGGTCAACCTTGGTGGAAAGTACTAGTCCGTTGCCCGACAGCCTTGAGGACTTATCTGATGGGGTATACAACCCGAGCAGCTATATTGTGCCAATCAATGAATTTAAGCCGGAAGTGGTGCTGCCGATTGGAATGGAGGTTAATGTAGTCTGAAAAGATAGACCAAGCCAGGGATTAGATGATCTAGCCAACCTGGAGAAGGATATAGACAATTTGCAATTCTTCGATGAGCAAGGCCAAGGAGACGTGCATATTAATTGGTTTGACCTGAACAGGTCAACAGACAATGCTGGTTGGCTGAGTGATGAACCCGATATAGATGAGGGAGCTGAATTGAAGGTAGAAGAACTGAAAGCAAGAACCGCAGCAATGGCCAGAAACGTCGATAGAAAGGGTAAACTACCAGAAAACACTGGTGAAAAACAAGTGGCTCAAGAGCTGGGCATTGTTAGCATCGTACAGACAGAACAAGAAGTCACGCTGGAGTGGTTTGGACAAGAAATGAGTGAAATTGGTCAGAAACCTGGAATAGCTTAACGCCCCGTGGGGAATGTTTCTGCTAAGGGAACGCTTAAACCAGGACCAGACAATTGCTTGTCCGTCGCTGGAGGTATGTGGTAGGAATATGATGATCTGCATCTTGCCCATACTGATGAGGATTAGGGTAAAGGCCTTCTTGACAATACTTGGTATATGGAAGAAGTCGACCATATGACTAGAAGTGGCCGATATTTCAAACCCCCGCATCTCGACCAACCCAAGGCATCTAGAAAGGATAGGGAAGCTGAGAAAAAAAAGGACAAACAGTTAGAGGAATATACTGTGCTGAAACAGTTGAAAAAGATTCAAGCTGACATATCTATCTGGGGTCTGCTTATCGCTTCGCGAGTGCACAAACATGCTGTACTATCTGCGATGGATAAAGCCAAGTTGTCTATTGAAACTACCTCGGAACAACTGGTGGGATTGGTTTTCCCGGGAGGCACTATGCTGACTTTGACCTTTTCAGACAAGGAATTGCCGCCAAAAGGCTCTGCACACAATAAGCCTCTATACATATCGGTGGAATGCCGGGAGAAGTGGGTGCCAGTTGTATTAGTCGACACTGGGTCAGCAATTAACATTTGCCCATGTCGCAGAGCCTACGCTATTGACCTGAAACCAGTCGATTTTGTGCCTACGACCCAGGTGATCTGAGCGTACGACAACACTAGCAGAGAGATGATGGGGACAGTGCAGATCAGGACACAGTTCGGGCCAACTCAACAGGACATTGAATTTCATGTATTAGATGTGCCTACCACTTTCAACTTGCTACTTGGGCGACCATAGCTGCACCAAGCAAAAGTTGTTTCTTCCGCTTTCCACCAAATGCATAAGTACCCCCATGGTAAGGAGTGGCCACAGTGTTCGAGAATTCATTTATAAATCCTCCGGCAGAGGTCACTACACCTGTTCTGGAGATTGTGCATGGCAAAGAGGATGTTTTCCTTTCTGGGTTTACCTTGGCTGAGGCCCGAGTAGTTCAGAATATTCTGGCTGTTGATGAGGGCTTATATGTTAGTGCCCAATCTGTATATCTCATGAACAAGTTACAGCACATGCCCGAGATGGGATTAGGTAGGAGTGGCCGGAAGGGCATCACTGCATTGGTCGACGTGCCACATAACCCTCATGCCTTTGGTCTTGGCTATACGCCTACCAAAGAGGACTGGGTGAGGAAAGGAAAAGAAATGGCCGAAAAAGCCAGAGCAAAGCAGACTGGAAGGCACTATGAGCTTGTGCACCGACCAACTTAGGGAACCTTGAATGGCTATTTTGTTCGGGAGGGGGAAGACTTCCCATTCTGTGGTTTCCCCGAACCTTGGTTCAACTCTGAGAAGCAACAGCTTCCCGACTTTGAGATTTTCTTCGACTTGCAGTTGTAAGAGAGTGACACAGAGGAATAGACTGAACAAATTGTTGAGGCTGCAAAGAGCACAGAAAGTGATTCCAACAGTAGTGAACTTGAGGTAGGAGCAACGCTGGCATGTCTCATTTCGGATCCTTAGATCAACTCAAAGAGCTTAGGGGATGACCTAACCATTTCCATGATCGGAGATCAATCAGGTGTGGACCCTTCCAGTGGTATCTTGAATGCATCTGACGCACCGTCCCTCACTTGGCAGCTGGAGGAGGGTTTTCTATCAAGTAGCTCTTAGTCAGGTAGTGAACCAGAATCGGATTGCACAGAGTCTGTGGAGTCAGAATCAGATTTCGGTTCATCTGAGTTTGAGTTCGGTATTCCTGGGATTGATAACCCGGATGCTGATGTTTTGTCCAAGTCGTCTTTTTTCTTTTCTTTTGAGTCAGTTGTAACTGAGGAACTGGATGAACTGGACTTTGTGAATCAAAATACCACTGCAGTTTCTGAGTACTTCATAGTGCCACTTGTGTATTGCATTGATCATGATTTTCAAAATTTTAGTGAATACGACGGGGAAGGAATTTCTCTGTTTTTGAAACATTTGATTGATCGAGAGGATGAGAGGTTTGTAAAACCCCTTGTTGATGAAATCATTTCAATTAATATGGGTACTGAGAAGGATTCGCATCTGGTCCAGATCGGGTCCACATTGTCTTCGGAGGAGCGCAAGCACTTAGTCACTTTGTTAAAAGATTTCAAAGATGTTTTCGCGCGGTCCTACGAAGACATGCCTGGAATCGATCCTAAGATTGTACAACATCGAATCCCTCTTGACCCCGAGGCCCGACCCATCAAACAGAAACTGCTAAGAATATGCCCGGATTGGGCTTTAAAGATTAAAGAAGAGGTGACAAAGCAGATAGATGCAAGGTTTTTGCTAGTAGCTGAGTATTCGACTTGGTTGGCCAACATTGCTCCGATGCTGAAGAAAGATGGCAAAATTCGGGTGTGTGTGGATTTCAGAGATCTAAACAAAGCTAGCCCGAAGGAAGACTTTCCTCTACCGCACATTGATGAGTTGGTGGACTTTACTGCAGGCCATGCGTTGCTCTCCTTCATAGATAGATTTTTTGGGTATAACCAGATTCTGGTGGCACCCGAGGATAGAGGGAAAACTGCCTTCACCACGCCGTGGGGAACCTACTGCCACAGGGTGATGTCGTTTGGGTTAAAGAATGCCGGGGCTACCTATTAACGGGTTGCAATCACAATTCTACATGATATGATCCACAAAGAGCTCGAGGTGTACGTGGACGACATGATTGTCAAGTCCAAGAAAAGAGAAGGCCACTACACCACCTTAAAGAAATTCTTCTAACAGATCAAAGAATATCGGTTGAGGCTGAATCCATAGAATTGCACTTTTGGTGTAACAGCAGGGAAAATACTGGGTTTCTTGATCACACAGAGGGGCATCGAGGTAGATCCTTCCAAAATTAAGTCCATCCTAGAAATGCCACCACCAAGGACTGAAAAGAAGGTGCAAAGCTTTCTGGGTAAAGTGCAATTCATAAGACGGTTTATTTCAAAATTAACCTTGACTTGTGAACCACTATTTGGTCTCTTGAAGAAAGGAAAGAAATTCCAATAGGATGCTCAATGCCAGTTTACTTTTGAGCAGATCAAGCAGTACCTTCAGAACCCACCCGTGTTGTCGCTGCCAGAGCCGGAGAAGCCGTTGATTTTGTGTCTGTCAGTAACGGACACAACGATGTGATGCATGCTTGCTCAGGAATCTGAGGATAGAGTGGAGAAAGCCATTTATTACCTGAGTATGAAGATGCTGGATTATGAGACCCGCTACACTCCGCTCGAGAAGGCTTGTTTAGCCTTAGTATGGGCTACCAGGAAGTTGAGACACTACCTGTTAGCTCACTCCGTAATTCTGGTTTCGAGATTAGATCCTATCAAATATCTCTTTGAGAAACCAGCGCTTACGGGTAGGCTAGCTCGTTGGTTGCTTCTTCTCTCCGAATTTGATTTGAAGTATGTTACTCACAAGTCTGTCAAGGGGAGAGCGGTAACAAAGTTCCTGGAAGATCACTCAGTGGAAGGGGATGAAGCGGTAGAATACCTGTTCCCAGATGAAGCTATTTTGCAAGTCGAGGAAGAGAATTGGACAATGTACTTTGACGGAGCGTCTAACCAGTACAGTTATGGGATAGGGGTGTTGCTGATAACACCCGACAATTCCCACATACCTTTAGCCTTCAAACTCCAGTTCAAGGTATCCAACAACGAAGCAAAATACGAGGCTTGTATCGCTGGTTTGGAAGCTGCCTTGGAACTAGGGGCAAAAAGGTTGGACGTCATTGGGGACTCGAACCTATTTGTGTCTCAAGCAAAAGGAGTTTGGAAGGTCAAAGAAGAAAAGATGAAGATCTACCAGCAAACCCTGGATGTTCTGATTTCTAGGTTTGAGAAGCTAACCTTTACGCATCTACTAAGAGAGAACAATAGGCTCGTTGACGCTTTATCAACTCTATCTTCTATGATAGGCATCTCGTTTGGAGTCCGGATGTGTCCGATCATTATTGAACAGAGATATGCCCCGGCCTACGAGTTGATCACCGCAATAAATGAAGTGCAAGATCAAAACCCCTGGTATTATGATATCTGGAACTTCTTAGAAAATGAGGTTTATCCACTAGGGGCAAATGCCAAAGACAAAAGGGCAATACGACGGATGGCCGTTCAATTTATCATTTGTGGGGGTAAGTTATATAAGAGAGGTCATCTAGGAATGCATAAGTTGTGTGTTGACGCAGAAGAGTCAAAGCGCTTAATGGAGGCCATCTATAGGGGAGAGTGCGGAGTGCACATGAGCGAAGTAATGTTAGCCCGGAAGATTCTCAGGCAAGGTTACTACTGGTCTACCATGAAAGAGGATTGTATTGGTTTTGTTCGGCGATGCCACAAATGCCAAATTCATGCAAATCGCATGAACATCCCGCCGTCAAAGTTGTACAACATGACTTCACCATGGCCTTTCTCAGTCTGGGGAATTGACGTCATTGGGGAAGTTACACCGAAAGGGTCAAATGGGCATGAGTATATTCTGGTGGCAATTGATTATTTCACGAATTGGGAGGAAGCTCAGTCTTATGCAGTGTTGAAAGCAGCGCATGTGGCTAAGTTCATCCGCAACAACATCATTTGCCGTTATGGAGTCCTGAATGAGATCATTTCAGACAATGGCTCCCATTTCAAGAACGAAGTGATCGACTTGTTGGAGAAATACAACATCGCTTTTCATAAGTCATCTGCATATTGGCCGCAAACCAATGGAGCTATTGAGGCCGCCAATAAGAACATCAAGCACATTTTGCAGAAAATGGTTGAGACCTATAGGGACTGGCCAGACAAATTGCCATTTGCTCTCTGGGCTATAGAACTTCAATTTGGACATCTGTTGGGGCGACTCCGTATTCTTTGGTTTATGGGATGGAAGCTGTTCTACCAATTGAAATAGAGGTTCCGTCACTACGGGTTATCGCTGAGTACCAGATAGCAGAAGTGGATTGGCAGCAGAGCAAGTTCGAGGAACTAATGTTGTTCGATGAGAGGAGGCTGAAAGCACTGTACCATGTTCAAGGTTATCAACGCAGGATTACCAGGGCTTTTAACAAGAAAGTTAAGTCTCGGAATCATAGGGAAAGGGATTTGGTGCTAAGAGACAACCGAGCTCCCATCCATGACCCTCAGGGCAAGGTCAGACCCAATTGGACTGGTCCTTAGATTATCAAAACCATTTGGTTGGGTGGAGCTGTTATTCTTATGGACCTGGATGGCCTAGAATTTTCCCAACCAATCAGCATGGACAAGTTGAAGAAATACTACTCCTGAGAGGCTTGCTAGGCCGAAAACTCGGATGGGCGACCTAGGCAAAAGTTAGAGCACAAAAAAAATTAGAAAAAAAAAACTAAGCTCGCAAGGTTGAAAACCCAGAAAGGGCGGCCTTGGCAAAAGTTAGAGTGCAAAAGGAGAGCGTCAATACTCGTGTGACCCCGAACCGAACTACGTAAGGCCTGATTCCCATCTTCAGGACACGTAGGCAACTTCATTTTGAAGTCCGGCCATAAACACCTCCAAATCGACTATGTCCATGTGTTTTGATCAAGGCATCCTTGTTAATTTGTTATTTGAAAGATCGGTTGTGATCCTTACCCTGAGAGAAGAGCTGATTACAGTGCTAAGCAGTGCTTTGCAGTCTAGGGGCAATTTTCCATTTCTGGATTCGGGTTTGTACACCTTGAGGATAGATTCTATGTGTGTCAGGTGGTGATCCTTATCGAAAATGATTTTGAAAAGTTTTGATAAAATTTGATTTTGTTCAAATTAATCTTTTTACAACTTAGACCATTTTTGGACTAAAAGGAAAATTTTTAGTGCTGACAACTTCAATTTCATTGATTTCAAACACAAAGCTCTTTAACTCTCGATCCAAATCAAAGTTGCTTTTATTACATTCAAAAGGAAAACTTGAAAGTACAAATCAAAGCAATAAACTTGGGGCGTAGATGAGTCTGGTGTTCCTGTGTCCCCTCCCTGCACTTGTGGAAGCTTCCGATGCTAAAGTAGGCCGGGTCTGTGCTTCTTCTTCAAGCCAAGCCAGGCAATCGCCAGAAAGTGCGCAGTTGAAACTAGGGGTAGGAGCCAGAAGCTCCCTTGTCCTCCATGCAGTGGGATATCGAGCTAATTGTGAACCTTGGGTTGGGAATGAAGACGGGTACTCTACCCCTTCTTCTGGGCAAGTCTGTCGTGTCCGAACTGACACCTGAACTCAAACAGAAAGTAAAACACACATTGTGTCAAGCCAATTAGCTAAATACCGGGTTGCCGGGCCATGCTGTAGCTCATCTCAGGCAAATCAAACCAGGGGTAACACCAAACAATGTTAGCAGCAGATCTGTTGCACATCCAATGGCACCACCATCCTTCGTTTGGGAAATCAACGAGCTATTGGCGAAAGAAATAGCCTCATGCTGAATATACATGGCAAGAGTCCACTACCTTCGGCTTGTCCATAAGCCATATTTGGGGAGGGATGAAAGAAAAGAGAGATTAAAGAATAGAGAGGCGTATGTTGAGCGGAAAAGCGAGAAAAGGGCTTTGAGAGGAAAAAATAGAGCATAAGGGCCGAGTGATGTGAGAAACACATATTTGAAAGGGTGGGAAACATTACCTGAAGAAGTAGTGGACTCTCTGCGAATTTGGTTGTCTCTCGCCGATGAAAGATGCCTAGACCCATCAAAGTCTCAGCTAGTACCAAGCCTATGCAACTCTTGCCCTCTTTCAAACCTTGGGCCACTTCGATGAGTCAAATGCTAGACCCTTCGAAACTAGGGGCAAGAAGAAAATGTGCTAACTTGTATAAACAAAGGGCATGTTGCCGAAAACCCTACCAAAGAAGATCACCTCAGTCACCGGCGTTAAAAAACCGATGAATCAAACTGGGGATATCCAGCTCTTTGTTGTGAACCAAGGATCGGGCATCGTGTAAAGTGAGCCCGCACATCTTTCCTAAAGTTTGGATGTGACCTAAACGGGGCTGAGGCAAGATTTCCTCATCGCACCGGGACTCCATTAGCACTTGAAGTTATTCGATTGTTAGGTATAGCTCTTGTCCCCCGAAGCTAAACACGTGTGTGACCGGGTTCCAACATCTAGCTACGGCATGTAGGAACGGAAAACAAAGCGGAGAACGACTCAGCGAGAATAGTGCATTTCTACCGAAATCCCAAAAATTTAGCTTTTTCGAGCCATCTAAAGTTGCAATTCAATTCGAGAGTTTTTCGGTGAAGAATGGCTCCATTTTTGAAGAGTTTGCATCTGAAATGAAGAAAATACGAAGTCTGAATCTTTTGTAGAAGATAAGGCAGTGAGTGGAGGCCAGGTGTCAACATTCTGAAGGTTCCTCACATTGGTGGCCGACCGGCCACTAGTGATGGCCGACAGGCCACTTTGCTAGCCGACCGGCCACCACTGGTGGCCAACATTCTTTGTTCATGGCCGACGACTGTTTTTCCTATCTTATTGGTCACCTGTGTGCTGTGGATGCTGAAAGCATGTGTTTTATCTTGCATTTCAAGGTCCTGTTTTGAGTTTTTTTAGTTTTAGCAAGTTTGCTGTGTTGTATTTAAGTTGTTTATTGAGCTGTTTTGTTCATTGAGTTGTTTATCAAGTCATTTTGTTGTATGTCGAATTGTTTTGTTGTTTATCGAGTTATTATTTTGATTATCGAGTTGTATTACTTTGATTATTTTAGTTGTTGGTCGGTTCGTTACTTGATTCAGACTGTTGTGACAATACAAGCGTTTGGTTTTCAATATCAAATTCAATATCATTTTCATGAAATGCGGTGCTCATGATGCAAAACACAGCACTTTTTCAAAAAGCTTGGTTTTCATTCCGATGATGGTAGCTTTTACAAAAAGTGCAGTACATGTTTTTAAAGAAAATACAAAACTCGTCTAAAGCTGTACAATGTGCTAACACTACTAACAAAAGAAACTAAACAAAAATACAGATAGATCAGTGCCAGCTATCTCAGGCTCGAGAGGCCCTCTTCGTCCTCTTCCTAGGCAGGGACTCAGAGCTATCTCCATCTGCACCGCTGTTTGAACCTGATGCCGAATCGGAACCAGAGTCATCGCTGCTCTCTGCCTCAGAACTTGGCTCAGTAGCATCGCCACTAGCAGAATCCGAGCCGGCGTCATTGTCTTCACTCTCAGATGGCTCAACCTACTAACTCGCTGCCTCCTTAGCCTCACTGGTCTCAGTATCATCCTCGCTCAGAATAGGCTCTGAAGGGCCACTTTCAGCTCCGGCACTCCTAGCTCGGTCTCGGCTGTGTGTTGGGGCCTATCTCTTTCTCCCTGCTGCTGGAGGAAGTACTGATGGTCCTGGTGCTGCTGCCAGTGCTGTCGGTATATGTGGGACCTAAAAATGGAAGTTATCATATGTCAGCCACAATATGCGTATCAGATGCAAGTATGGTGCGCAGAATGAGGAAATGTAGTGTTTCAGATGCAGTGTATCAATGTATCAGTGCAGTAAGGGGAAGTTTCAATTGAAATGTCAGTTTCAGTATGTCAGTGGAAATTTGATGATTGGAATGTAAGAAAACTGAAGAAATAACTTGAACGCCGTGAAAGCTGAGCAGTGCCTCCCTCCTCAATATCATGCCCTCGAATGAGACTAACCCAAGAAGTGCCTACAAATGCATTGGGAATGATCAACGTCTAGAACAAACAAATATTAGAAAGAAATGAGAAAACTAATGGAGTGCATACCGGGGGCGTATCGGGAGCTCTAACATATTTGTATCCCACTGCGGCAGGCTCAATCGGGATCTGATATGCCTCCCAAGTATACCGCCAACATGTGAGTGCAGTAGGCAGCTCTGGCCAACGGTCCCTTGCCTCGTCTTGGTGGCCCCTCTACCACGCGCCTTGGTCACTCTAGGCCCTGCCCTCGCAGCAGGGGCTCTCACACCCTCACCTCCACGAACGCCGGTCAAAGGTGGCATGAGGTGTGTTTCGATGAATGTCTCGCATAATCACCCTTTCCTAAGAAGTAATCAGCATCCAAGCCTCTAGTAAACTGGATCATCTCCTGGGAGATGAGCTACTCTGTAGCTCTTATAGATAGTAGGGGCGCCATAGGAACTATCGGCTGTAGCAAACCCAGGGACTGGCATACGAAATGCTCGCCGAGAAACCAGGCCCGACAAACTAGACCCTCGAATAGAAGTCAAAAACGGGTGGCCCCCTGAGCTCCAGCAAACAGATCCCCGACTCCCTCAGGCATCGTCGCCCAAGGCTGCCACATGATCTGCAAACAGAGAATGCACAACTTGTTAGTTGCCATTAGAATGTTACACTATGAATTAGAGCTGAAGTAGAATGAAAATAACTGTGAATTTTGAGTTACCTCTGCAGCGGTCACGGTGTCGAAGTACTGGCAGAAGAACGAAAAAGTCTGTCGCGTCCTCCACAGGCATCTCCCGTCATACCGATGAGAGTACAACATGACATGAGGAATCTCTACCTCTGGCTTTGGGCCAAGGGTCAGGAAGTAGGCATATACCCAAAGCTACAAAAAGAAAAAGGCCATATTAAGTGTACAGCAAAACACAGGGAATGCAAAAAGCTGAATGTGTGTGCAGTGTACAAGTGGGAATGCAGAATGTATAATGTGCAGTGTACAAAAAGTATAAGTGTGAATGTATAAAGCAAAACATGTGTGCAGTGTACAGAAAGTACAACTTGAGTGCAAAAAGTAAAATGTGTAGTACAGAAAGTACAACTTGAGTGCAAAAAGTAGAATGTGTAGTACAGAAAGTACAAGTGCAAAACAGAAAGTACGGCAGGAAATGCAAAGTGAAAAAGGTAAATCATACCTCCTGGGCTCTCTAGTAGCCGCCAACCCTGTTCCCGCTCCTGCGAGATGTCGAGCACATGCATCCATACAATGTGGCAAGGCCGGCACCACCCCAATCATAAACATGGACCTGAGACAAGTCCACCAGTGCACTCAGGAGATATAACCCAACAGTGTTCGCTCTGTTTGCGAACAAAGTGGTGCCGAAGAGGAACATCAAGAAGCCTCGGGCGTAGTGCTCGGTCTCCTCTGGGGTCCCTGGCTCTCTCCCTCAAAACTACTCTGCAAACCAGCTGTACCGTACCATTCCTGATCGAAAGAGATGAGGGTGCGCTCCTAGCAAGTAGATCCGTGTAGCCTCCCACTCATCCATGACTGTATCATAAGGGATCGAACGACCCCCTACCTCTATGCCAGTGAGCATAGAGAAATCATATGGAGTCATCATCATCTCTCCCACAGCAGAGAAATGGAAAGAGTTGGTGGTGTCCCACCACCTCTCTACCAACACTCTAGGTAGAGGTCGACTTGCTATGAGGCGTGATAGCCCCATGTAGAACAAGCCGAAGCCAACGTCATTAATGTTGTGGCGGACACCATCGTGGAGCTCCATATACCACTCCCTCGCAGAAGTGGCACCATAGCCTCTGATGGAGCGGGAGGCCTCCTGTGATAAGAACGAGCAAGTGTAAGAAACAATGCCAGAATATGTTTGAAACGAGCAGGTGAAAAGTAGGTGTAAGAAATACAGTGCAAGAGTGTGGAGTGTATTTGTGCAGCGTGGGGAAATTTTTATGTAAAGTGTCAGTTTCAATGTGTTAGTGGAAATGTGATGACTGGAATGTAAGAAAACTGAAGAAATTACTTGAATGTGGTGGAAGCCAAGCAATGTCTCCCTGCTCAAGATCTTTCCCTCGAATGAGGCTAACAGCTCTAGCAGATCCTCGGTGTATCTGGGAGGTGCCTACAAATGCATTGGAAATGATCAATGTCAAGAGGAAACAAATATCAAAAAGAAATATGGAAACTGAAGAATGGGGTACATACCGGGGGCACATCAGGAGCTCTAACGTATCTGTGTCTCATTGGGGTAGGCTCAATCAGGATCTGGTATGCCTCCCAGTATACCACCAACATGTCAGTGCAGTAGGCAGCTCTAGCCAGCCGGTTCTCTGCCTCGTCTGGGTGGCCCCTCTACCACGCGCTCTGGTCACCCCGGGTACTCTGGCTCTCCCTCTCGTAACTGGAGCTCTCATCCCCTCACCTCTGCGAATACCGGTCAAAGTAGGCATGAGGTGTGTCTTGATGAATGTCGCATAATCGCCCTCCCCCAAGAAGTAATCGGCGTCCAAGCCCCTGGTAAACTGGATCATCTCCTGGGAGGTGAGCTGCTCTGTAGATCTCATAGATGGTGAGGGCGCCATAGGAACTATTAGCTGCAACAAATCCAAAGTCTGGCGTACGAAACGCTCGCCCAAAAACCAAGCCCGGCAAACCAGGCCCTCAAATAGAAGCCAAAAACGGGTGGCCCCCCGAGCTCCAACAAACTAGTCCCCGACTCCCTCAGGCATCATCACCCAAGGCTGCCACGTGATCTGTAAACAGAGAATGCACAGCTTGTTAGCTGTTATTAAAATATTGCAATACGAATAAGAACTGAAGTAGAATGAAAATGACTGTGAATTTTGAGTTACCTCTGCTGCAGTCACTGTGTCGAAATACCGGTAGAAGAATGAAAATGTCTCTCGAGTCCTCCTCAGGCATCTCCCGTCATACTAGTGAGAGTACAGCACAACATAAGGCAACTCCACATCTGGCTCGGGGGAAAAGGCCGAGAAGTAGGCATATACCCAAAGCTGCCAAAAGAAAAAGGGCCATATTGAGTATATAACGAAACACAGGGAATGCAGAAAGCAGAATGTGTGTGTAGTGTACAGAAAGTACAGGTGTGAGTACAGAAAGTAGAACATGTGTGCAGTGTACAGAAAGTACAAGTGTGAGTGCAGAAAGTAGAATGTGCAATATATAGAAAGTACAAGTGCAAAGCAGAAAGCACGGCAGGAAATGCAAAGCAAAAAAGGTAAAACATAGCTCCCAGGCTCTCTAGTAGCCGCCGACCCTATTCCCACTTGTGGGATGTCGAGCTCATATATCCATATGATGTGGCAAGGCCAGCACTGCCCCAATCATAAAGCCGGACCTATGATAGGTCTACTAGAGCGCTCAGCAGATATAGCCCAACTGTGTTCCCCCTGTCGGAGAACAATGTCGTCCCGAGAAGGAACATCAGAAAGCCCCAGGCATACTGCTCTATGGCCTCAACAGTCTCAGGCGTAGTCCTCCTGGATTGCTCGATGAACCAGGTGTACCTGACCAAGCATGTTGATCTGTAGGTCAGCGGATGCGCTCCGAGAAGATAGGTCTAGGCGGCCTCCCACTCACCCATATCGAAGTCATATGGGATAAGTCGGCCTCCCACATCGAGGCCTGTCAACATGGAAAAGTCATACGGGGTCATCGTCATGTCCCCAGCAGTAGAGAAATGAAAGGAGTTGGTGGTGTCCCACCATCTCTCTACTAATGCGACCAGAAGGGTCCTGCTCGCCGGAAGTCACGACAACCCCATGCAAAACGGGCCAAACCCGACCTTATCTACAATGTGTCGAACAACATCTGGGACCTCCATGTACCACTCCCTCACAATGATTGACCCGTAACCCTGTGTAAAACAGGAAGATACCTGTGTGTAGAAAGAACAGATGTATTCAGTTTCAGAATAAACAGA
>NW_021027046.1:1580022-1602894 GCF_004153795.1 Camellia sinensis | reverse complement strand
TTGGTCGCAGAATGTCACAATTGGCGACCAAACTTTTTGGTCGTTGAATGTGATAATTGGCGACCAAACTTTTTGGTCGCGAAATGTGTCAATTGGCGACTAAGAAATTTGGTCGGCAAAAGATCACTTTTCGCGACCAAAGTGTTTTAGCGACAAAATGAATTAGTCGCGGTAATTAAATATTTAGCGACCAAAAATTTAGTCGGCAAATCCAACTTTTGCCGACCAACACCAATTTTGGTTGCGAATTACTTTTGCCGACCCTCAATTGGCGACCAAAGTAGCGATCAAAAAAATTGGTCGCGGATAACTTTTGCTGACCAAAAATTGACTTTTAGCGACCAATTTTTTTGTTGCCAAAAGTGTTAATTCTTGTAGTATCACGGAATTATTTAATAATTTTCCGTGCCAAACTTCTGCATCAATAAATGTTTTGTTGATTTGTTAATCTCTTCCATTTGTTTCTTTTTCCATTTCAAAGGCTAACAAGGTTGTTTTATTAGTCTATTGTCTGGTAAAAAAACCATTTATTATGAAAGTGGATTATTTTTGTTCAATTAAATGTTGGGGAGAAATAACATAGGTGATCATTTAACAAAAATTTTAAAAGTTAAAGATTAAATTAACATGGATGAAAACATCAAAGAATAAAATAAATTAAAATATATATTTTGACGACTGACAATATATTTAATTCAAATTTATTTTTTGATTGAATATTATTGATATTTTAAATTCAAATAAATATTAAAAAATTTATATGATAGTTCATATGTATTGAGTTAAGACAAATTTGATTTAAATATTTATTTGAGTCCAAAAAATTGATTTTATAGCCATAACCCACATAGCAAATTTTTGGAAAAATTACTAAAAATCTCTCTCCAACTTTGAGTAGTAGGAGATGTCTAATATATTTTTTTCTTATTATTTAAGGTCCATCAATAATATTGTTATGGTAGTTAGGGTCCTTCATACCAGAAATTTTTTTTTTCATATAGAGAAATTTTTATGAAGACCTTAAATTTCTTTGTAAATAGTTGAATTTTTAATGAAAATGTTGAGGGATCCCAATTACAATAAAACTATTGTATGCCCTTTATCTTATAAAATTTTAATATCAGAAACCTTAAACTAAAAATTGTTGGAACAATCTTCTATGTACAATAAATAAATTGAAAAAAAATCAAATAAATAAAATAAATAACTTACAAAATTTATTTTATCGAACCGAACAAAAAATAAAAAGACGCCCCGCTTCGGTGCTTACAGTTATGTGGCGTCTATCTGCCAGGATACAATGATCTTCACAAATTTGTAGTAACACTCCAAACAAATTTGTCCGGCGAACTAGAACCTTGTGTTCTATAACTCTCTGAAATTTTTCCTAAAATAATATGAAGAATAAAGGATGCAAGAAAGCAAAATGAAGGCAAGGAAAATGAATTTTCGGAATTAATCAAAATTGGAATGGGGCTACCTTTATATAGACTTTGTTGGCACCTATTCAATTTGAATAGAAAAGGCATGAAGAAGGCATAACCCTTCCTTTAAAATAAAGAGACACCATGAAAGGGTTGCACTCTTTCATTCAAATGGAGGTTGGACCCTTCCTTTAAAACAAAAAGACACCATGAAAGGCTACACCCTTTCATTCAAAATGGAGTTTATTTCAACTCACAACTACCTCTTTATAAATTTTCCAACAAAAAATATCCAATTTTAACACTCAAATTCATTTTATTTTTTATTTTTTTGACTTGTCTAACAAAATGAAAAATCTAATAACAAGGGTTTAAGAATAGCCTCAAACCTTTTTAGCATTCTTTTAGCCCCTCCAACCAAATTATCTTCACCCAAATAGTGCCATGTCATTGTAATCAATAAGTAGTCAACCAAAAACATAAATGGCTGCAAACTCTTCTAAACACTTCTAAGGAAAATAAGCTTACCAATGATAATAATTTTTGATTTGTTGCACCAAGGAAGCGTAGGATCTTCTAAGCACCTGGCTACATACAATTGCAATAAATTCTATGAGATAATTAAAGCAGTTACCAAACAAAAAACAAAATGATATATTTTTTATACATTAAAAATTAAATTGACACAATTTAAATATTAAAAATTAAAATTATACATACTTTGGAAATCAAAAATCTAATTAACCCCCCCTCCCTTTCTCGGTGTGCATATAAAAAGCAAGGTTAACTTATAATTTTATCTATCAACACAATTGTGGGGACATATTTTTCTAATGACAACACATGGCCAAGGTGGCACTGAAGTGCCAGCCGAGGTGCCACGTGTCCTAGTCATGGCGCTGAGGTGATCTCGGCTAGGCCGAGGTTATCTGTGGAGATCCTGGAATCTGAGATGAGTGGATAAAGGATAAGAGTCCTAGAAAGAGGGAGGACCTCAGCCTGGATAAGGATAAAGTTTTTAGGGAGTTTATCTTTATCAATTGGAGAGTCGAAGGTGAGTATTGAGCCAGAGTCCATTGAAGCGAGGCTTCTACGAGGACCAGGTTAGTACAGGCTATAAAAGAAAGGCAGCCTCGTGGGTCTAAGGTACGCTTTTTGTATTCTGAATAATGAGTTAAGCACTTTTGCTATCTTTGAGAGATAACTGACTTGATCGTCGGAGTGTCCCTAGGTGGACGAACTACTGCCGGAATCTCATCTTTCTATGATAGGTCGTTCGAGCACAATCTATTCTACTAGTGTTCTCCAGCTGAGTACTTGTGTTGGGCAATGTGGTCAGAAAATAGCACACATAATTTGGCGTCGTCTGTGGGAAAGAAAGGAGAATAGATGGCCAGCAATGGACAGAAATAGAAGATTGGGGACGACATCCCTACTGGAAGTGGTAAACATATTGACCCTAATTTAGAGGAGGGTAATTGCACCGAAGAAACTCGGGATCCAAACCCCGAAAAGAAAGACGTCGGCCAGGAGGGTGATGTACAAAAGAAGTCAGACCGAGGCAGGTATTATAACGAGGATGACCTCAAGGTATGGAAAGATAGGTGCCTGCGAAGGGATAGAGAGATGAAGGGAATGGTGAATAAACTGGCGGACCTGCAATCTGTCATAAATTTCATGATGCAGAACAACGTCATGCACCCATCGTTTCCATTACAAGATACGCCGATTCCAGCGGCCAAGAAAGATGCCCAGAAAGTGGGGCATAAAATAGTCCTTGCAGTCCCTCAGCACGATAGGACCAAGGAACATTCTCACCGGCCTTCACGGGAGGTCGGGCATGGAGAATCAATGAGAGGAGAGTCCCAGAAGATGCGTTGAACCAAAGAAACCTGCACCAAAGAGTATCGGTATGTTCAAGGGAAGGAGCTCTGTTTTGATACGACCCATGGGGCGAGGTCCAAAAAGACTCACAATGACACCGGGAGTAGTGCGTCAAAGAGGCTAAAATCTGTTGATAACCGAGCTCCTGGACGGACCAAGGACGATCTGAGGGATTACCTCCAGAGGAAGCGACAAGATGCTGAGGTAACCTCTCCGGTCAAGTCGAGAACGCCATTCTTGGTAGAATTGGACAAATTCGAAGCCCCGAAGAGGTTTCACATGCCGAGATTCCACATATATGACGGTAAGTCTGACCTGAATTTTCACATCGGCTTGTACCCGAACTCAATGGCATTATACACCGGGAACGAGCCGTTGCTCTGCAAGGTGTTCCCCTCATCCTTTGGGGAAATCGCATCAGACTGGTTTCATAAGTTGCCGAAAGGAATTGTGAAAAGATGGGAAGGCCTGGCCGAGATGTTAGTGGCCAGGTTTGTGACAAACAAACCACAGCCATTGAGGGTGGACTCCTGTAGACACCCCATTTTTGACCGTCCTCAAGACTTGGACGTCACCGTTTGAACACCCGGTGATCATCCATGTTCGTGTTCGTTTTGAGTTCTTGGAGGTCTCGGCTACGCGCCTTGCCTTAGGATCTCTCAACTTGCTTGTTTTGTGTTTGGTTTTGCACCAAACACTTGTTGTTTTGCTTTTGAGGGCAGGGAATGGCTTGTTGGCCATCCCCACACCTCACCGGCCATGGCTTGAGGTCACCGGCCCTGTTTTGTTGCTACCGGCCATTGGTGATGGCCAGTTGGCACTCTTTATGGTCGGCCGACCATTGTTTTGGTCAATTCGTCTTTTTTGGCAGGCCGACCACTGTTCATCTGCTTTTGGTAGATATTTTATGCCAGCTGTGATAGCTGGCATCCACAATGCCCCCCCACCATACACGTGTGTGGAGGGATTTTCCTCTTGCTTAGCTTGTTTTGTAAGCTTTGCAAGATTGGAATTCCTATAAAATGAGGGCTTCTCCTCCCTCCTCAAGGGTTCCAAGAAGTTCTAGAGGTCTGGCTTTAGGGTTAGGAGTCTTGTATCTATCCTATCTCTATATCTCCCTCTTCTTTTGATTTGTGTGTGTATAAGGTGTGTTTGTTCTTAATTTTGCACTAAGGCACCCAGTGTTACACCATACCTTGGTTGCTGAGGTACCAAAGGGTTGTTCTTGGAGTTTTTGAGCTGTTTTTGACCTAAGGAAGCTACTGGAACTCTCTTCTTGAAGAAGGTCTTCAAGGGTAAGAAACTTACTCCTTTATTCCCCATTTTTGCACCAGCTTTTAACCTATCTTGCATCTATTTTTAAGCTTAGTGTATAACTGAGAAAAGTTCTATTTTTACTTGATTTTGATCTTTGTTTAGGTCTCTTTGGTGTTTGGGGTTGTTTACCCCCTCTTAGGCCTTGTTTGGTCTCATTTTGTGCCTCTTTTTGTAAGCTTCGGGACCACCTTGTATTAGTCTTCCCACCACTGAAATTCAGAGGTATTTCAGTGGTGGGGATGATGTTTTGAGGTCCTAAGAAGGAGACGGTCATCCCCTCTCCTTGTTGCCTTCAATATTTGTCATTTTTGCCTCATGTGTGAGCACCTTGTTTAAGTTCATGATGGCCATGTCTTAGCTGGTATTCATGGTTTTTTTGCCATGTTATATCTCTGTTTCAAGCTGGTTTAGACACACCATGCATGCTTTGCATACTTGCCTTGTAATGCCATGAAATTACCTTAACATGCTTTGTGCTTTGAGCCTTGTTTTTAGCATGATTTTGGCTTAGCTTTGTGAAGCTTTTATGCATGTTTTCGTGTTCTTGAGGTCTGACTTTGGTTATTTGGGTCATCCATGAGTTGCTTTGTATAGCTACTATGCAATCTCCCTTATAGGCCTTGAGTGTTGGCCTCTCTAGCATGTTCTCCTTGCATCATTTTAATGGTTTGGCACCACTTATCATGTCATTTCAGTCCATATGGTATGCTTGTATGCTTGCATTTGATACTCCTTTGATGCTTTAAAAGGTTGATGTCTTATGCTTCATGTTTGGACCATTGTGTATGCTTCCATGTGTAGGCCATTTAGATGCTATCTAAGTGTGTTTTGGGCCTTGTCTTGACCTACATTGGGATTGCTTTGAGTCCCCTCGACCCTTTGGGACTCGCCTTGCATAGCCATGGTTTGATCCCTTAGGTTAGCCTTAGGCCTTGGGCTTGGTTGCATGCTATGCTTGCCTTGTTTAATTGGTTTAGCACCTTTTCTAACATGATTTCAGAGCTTGCTATGCTTGCCATATGTCCATGTTCATCCCTTTTAAGTGTGCTTAAAAGTTGCCTCTTTATGTTTAAGTGTTGGACCATGTGTGCATGCATGTTTGTATGTGAGTTTGTCCCTTGTCTCTTAGCATCTTGGCCACCGATTTGGGAGTATTCTAGAGCTGCCCAAATTGGTTTAAGACCATCCTTCGCATGTTGTCGCATGCTCGCCTTGTGTGTTGTTACGTACTTGGCCTATCACATGCTGTTGCTTGCTTGAATCGCATTGCATTTGGCTTGCATTTTCTTTGCTAAAGTTTCTTTACATGTTCCCATGCTAAGTCCCATTCACATGTTGTTGCATGTTGGTTATTAGCATTATTGTTACATGTCTCGCATGCTTGTTTGCTTAGGTTGTGTGCCTAGTACACATTGCTTGTTTGCATGCTCATATTGCATACTTAGCTTGCATGCTCAGGTTGCATTTTGCATGCATGTCTTGCCTCTTGAATCACCATGATAGAGGTTGGGTCCCTTGTTTGTTTGGCGTGCATTTCATTTGACATTGAAATGGCACACTTGGCCTCTTTGTCTATCACGCATTGAAATGCGCGATTGGTGGCCCGAGGGTCGAGGGCCATATTCCTTGATTTCATAACATGATGGGGAGGTTGGTTATGCTAACATTTGCTTTAAAATGCATTGCCATGCCTAGTTTGCCCTCTGCTGCTGTCGAAACAAGATTCTGCAGGAAGATATGGTCGACCGACCACATTGACTGCCGGCCGACTCAATATCTTTGGCCGAGAGCCATACCAATGGTCGATGACCAGTTTCCCCTGGTCGGTGGTGTTTCCTCTTGGTCGGTGACCTTCCATAGTGATCAGGAAGTGATTCTGGAGCATCATTGAGGCTTGCACAATTTTCAGAGGAGCAGAGCATGGTAAACAGAGGCAGCTTGTGCATGGTGGTGGATTTCCGAGCGAAGCCGAGCACGCATGCATTGGACCCTCTTCCCGAGGCTGTTTTACCACTTTATTAGCTTAGTTAATTTGCTTAACTAGTTAAGTGGTCTGTAACTATTTAATTAGCTTGTTAGTTAGTTAAATTTGTATTATTCTTTTGGTCCCCCCGAGAGAGGGCGAATTGTGTAATAAGCGTGCGTGTGTGTGATGCATGTCTTCCAACCCCAGGTCTTTCTCCCTTTTATTTAACCGCTTACAATGGTTAGTTTTAGGGCACGTTTCAATTAGCATACTTATGATAGCATGTTTGCACACATTCATTCGTATGGCATGCACTGGGCTCGACGCATCATGCTAACTGCATTGTATTTCAATTCCAATTTGAATGCATGTATCAAGTTGCATTTCACATGACATCTTAGAATAGCCGAGCCTATTTCTAGTTGCATTTTGCATGTGTTGCATTAGCCATCTTAACATGAACTAGGATCATGCATTTGATTACTAACTAGTTTCTGTTTTGGCTTGGAGTACTAGGTAAGCATTTACGCTTTAGCATCCTTGCATGTGTGTGAGTGTTGCCATGACAGCATGCTTTCCATGAGGCTAATTGCTTAGGTGATATAACTTCCTGAATGACTGTGGGTGAAGGTTGGATTGCTTGAATTGGAATAATTCATTGAAATATGTGTTTTAGCCTACTTACGAGTAGCAAACTTCAAATCATTTTCCAAACAAACGGATATGCAATGCTTTGTTCCAAATCAGGCGATCTAGTCTATACTTGTTTTGCTACGCGCATCACATGTGTTTTCAAAAACGAGATATCATGTTTAGTAGTGGCTGATATTTGATCAGGCGAGCGGGGGTACTCATAGCTGACCTTCCCCAATCGTACCCAAGTTCCCGAGCCGAGGCAACTTTGGTGATGACGGACATGTGGCCTTAGGCAATGAGTCAGGGTTTTCTAAATTTCCCAAGAATAAAACATTTAGGTGGCGACTCTGTATCTGGCAAAGCAGTCCATGTTTGACACTTCTTTTTAAAAATCTATTTTTTAAAACGATTTGCCGGATTTGGACTCTTTGGTGATTTATCAATCTCACATCGCACATTGTGAGATCAGATTAAGAACCGTGACGATTTGAGTCTGAACTGTAGTGAGCCCATATGAATAGAACGGGATTCCCTCCCGGGACGTTCGGGGACGTCTATAGTTTCTGGCGACTCTGCTGGGGACTTAGAGAACTTGACTCGAACTCATGATATCTTGTTTTGACTACACTCATGTGTTTCTTTGCATTGCATGTGCATTGGTGCGCCTAGGACACCGTGTTTGCCATATGCTATTCCTGAGCAGTTTACCGGAGGCTCGCTTCAAGAAGCGTGCCATAAGGCTGATCGGTTACGGGCTCTGCCACGATGGGAACACAAACCCCAGTTTTTACTGGGGCACTCTTTTCGACCATTCGACCTAGTGCATATCGGAATCCATAGTGACCATCCCAAACTAGGACAGGTTGCTTACCCGATTGTAGGTTGTTTGAAACGACTGTATGCGTAGTGAAATCCTAGTTCTTGACAAAATTAGGACAGGGAAACCTTACCCAAATATAGGGGTGTATTGGCTTTCATTTGCTTGTTATATGTGCTTTTAGAGTTGACCTCTACAGGGAACGCACATATCCGTTTGCAAGTCTGGGCATCAGGCCTGCGGGCATCAGGCCTGCGGGCATCAGTGTTTTGAGAATCAGTAGTATCTGCGGGTATCAGATTCAGTTTTGGGGCAGTAGTTTTGGGGAACAATGATCAGTGATCAAATACAGTTGTTTAGTTGTGCTTACGATTGTTTGGGTAAAATTGGGCTGAGACGCTGCCTGTTTTCTCTTTCAGGAGGAGGGGGGTTTCAGAGATCTGAGTTCAGAATAGCCAGTGTTCTCCTTCGCTGAAGCAAGGCAGATATCTGATCAGTCAAGTCACCAGTCACATCACCTCCGTTCAGTTCAGCGAATTTATGATGTCACAAAATTCAGAGGAAGTTGTGGTTATGGCAGCCGCACTAAATGAAGGGATCATTTTACAGGGTGAGACCAATGTTGAGATATCACACCCGCCCAGGTCGCCTGCTGCGCACTCGATCTGGGAACCCCAGATTTTCAAGCTCGTGAACCCACCACATTTGAGTTAATGGGAATGATTGGCGACCTCCAGAGATCCGTGGCAGATCTAGCCTGTGGAATGTCAGCCCCGCCACCAACTGCATCGTATGTTGGGAATTTCATGCCGCAGGAGCCCCCGCTACTGGGGCGAATTGTAATTGAGCTCAGCCAGCCTGAAGCTATCTCGAACTCCGGCAATGACGTATCAACGACAACGGGGCTTTGCACTGAAACAACAACCCAAACCTCCCACCAAGCTGAGGCTAGTGGGAAGAACAAGATGAGGGCAGATGTAGATCCCTATGCACAACTCTAGCAAGCTGTTGAGGCTGTGAAAGCCGGGGGGTTGAATAAGCAACAAGTACTCGCAGTTATGGCTAAGACTGTGGATGACATCTTCCCCACTCAAACCGAGAGTAGTTCAAGCCAGAGAAAAAATCGGGATAAGGACCGTCACACCGGAACTGTTCCTGCCAATCCTAACCCTACACCTGGGAAAGATCAGAGAGCCAAGGCAGCACCTGCTGATCCTTTTGGTAGTGCGCCCAGCAAAAATCCACAGACTTTAAAGTACCTACCCCGAGGGCGCAAGGTCTTTCATGCTTTTTACATGCCTTTGTCCAAGGCCCTTCGAATCCTCACAGAAAAAGGTCATCTCAAACCTCTTAAGCCTCGGCCTCTCTCTGCGCATCTTGCACCGGGTCATGATGCTACCCAGTACTGTGCGTACCATCAACAGGCTGGTCACACCACCGACAATTGCTTTCGTCTTCGCCACGAAGTGCAAGACTTGATCGATAATAAGGTCATCCTCCCGCCAAGCTCAGCCAAGTCTGTCACCACTGAGTTTGTAGACCTCGAAGATAGTACAAGTATGTGATTAGGGGTCGGACCATCTGCGGGTGGCGCTCGGCTTATTTTAGATATGGCGTTTGGCACGCACTGTTTTGAGTGTTTTGCAAATGATGACTGTTGTACACTCTGACTTGGGTATTGAGTCAGTTTTGTGGTTTTGTTTTGAGTCTGTCTCTTTGTTTTGAGTCAGTCTTTTTGCTTGAAGGTCTGTCTTATTGTATCAAGTTAGTCCTGTTGTATAGGAGTCTGTTGATCCCGGGGTTGTACCTCGGACACCATTGTCGTTTTTGTGCTTGTCTTTTCCTTTCTTTTGAGTCTGTCTCTGCTGTGGAGTCATTTGCAACTAAGAAATCTAATTGAAACAGTTGTGGCTATCATGCATTTGTGCTTCTTGCTACTTTGAGCCTGTTGTGCCAACAATGTTCAAAACGAAGTGGCAGAGCTTTTCACTTACTTTTTTGTGCTTTGAACTCATTGTATTGATCGAAGTTTTTCAAAACCTTTTCAAACATTGTGATGAAAACGAAAAGGAAGGAATTCCTCGGGATTTGCAAAAATTTGATCAATTGAGAGAAAGAGAGGCGTGCTAAGCCCTTAATGAATGAGATCATGCTTGTTAATGTGAGTACTGAGAAGGATCCTAGCCTGATATAGATTGGTTCTACGCTGTCTTTAGCGTGAGTGATTCGTCGCTTTCTTAAAAGTTTTCAAAAAAAATGTGTTTTGCGCGGTCTTGTGAAGACCTGTGTGGAATCGCTCTTGAGATTGTGCAGCTTAGGACCGCTCTCAGCCTCGAGACTCGACCCCTCATTTTCAAACCTTGGACTTAAATTTAGAATGTTCAATGGTCGACCATCAAAGGAGGCCTGTGTGGCCAGATTCGAAGCAGCCCTCGAACAAGAGGCACCAAAGTCAGACCAAGAAGATCAGATGTCATCGAATGAAGCTTGCGAAACCAGATCAAAAACGCCCCTCGAACTAGGGGCAAAAATGTCAAAAGTGCTCGAAGGGCCGAAGATGGATCATTCTGCAAATCAACAAAGAGTGGCAAGAATGCCAAATCCTGGAACGGAAGAAAATGGATTCAGATGACTTCGAGATCTCAAAAACCATTTGACATAGACAAAGCTACACTTTTACCCTTGAGAGGCTCGCTGGGCCGAAAACCCGGAAGGGCGACCCAGGCAAAAGTTAGAGCAAGAAAAAAGAGAGAACGAAAAAAAAATGCAAAAAAGAAGAAGAAAAAGAAAAAGAAAAAAAAAACAGAAGAATAAATGAAATAAAAGGTTGAAAACCCAGAAGGGTGGCCTTGGCAAAAGTTAGAGCGTAAAAGGAGAGGTTAATACCCGAGTATGCCTTAACCGGAACTACGTAAGACTTGATTCCCATGTTTGGGATACGTAGGCAACTTCATTCTGAAGTCCAGCCACAAACACTTCCAAATCGACTATGTCCATGCAATGGTTTTGATCATCTTTGTCATTCTTGTATTCGAAAGTTCAGTTGTGACCATCACTACGAGGACTGATTACAATGCACTGCGGTGCCCGTCCAAACAAGGGGCAACTTTCCATTGCCAATACGCCGCGACGCCATTCAAACAAGGGACAACTTTCCGTTGCCATGTAGTGTCGTTCGGACAAAGGGCAATTTTTCCATTGTTATGGATATGAGGTTACGCACTTTGAGAGTAGGTTCTGTGCTCGTTAAGCTGTGACCATTTGCAATAATAGTTTTTGAGAATTTTTACTGAGATTGACTAGTTTTCTCGAAAATTATTTCATTTTTTTCAAAATCGGACCATTTTCTTGGACCCAAAAAGGAAAATTTTCAGTGCTCATAGCCTAACTTACATGATTTTAAGTCTGAAAGTTGAACGAGCATGTTAATCAAACTTTTATATTGATCAAAATTGTTTTAGTAGAAAACAAAAACAAAAAAGGGTCAAAATGATGAACTAGGGGCACAGTTGAGTCAGGCTTCTTGTCTTTTCCCCGTTGTCCATGCGTTTGCCAGAAAAGGCACTCTACCTGCCAGAAAAGCGCACAGTTGAAGCTAACAACAAAGGGCCGAAAGCTCTCAGTATCCTCCAAGCAACGAAGTATCAAGCCAAGTGCGAAGCACGAACTCGAGTGGATCAAGTTACTCCATTCCCTCTTCAGGGGCCTTGACTAAATGACACCAGAGGAGATAGCCATGAGCTAATAAAGTTGGGCATGAACCCACAACCTTTTGTTTATCCATCAAACCACCCAGGGGAGGGATAAAAAAATGAGGGATTGAAGAATAGAGAGATGTGCGCTGAGAGAAAAAGCGAGGAAAAAGGCTTTTTAGAGAAAAACAGAGATTGAGTGCCAGAGTGACGTGAGAATCACAAATGAGAAAGGGTGGTAAACAATACCCGGAGAAACTGGCCTCTTGCTTTTGTAACACGTCCGAGTGTCGTGTCTTTTTGTTTGTCTCGATTCTTGTCTTGAGTCGTTTCAGGTGTTTGTGTTTGTCTTTAGGTTGTATACCTTTTGTTTTCTGTTGTTAAGTCTTTTTTCGCTGTGTTCAGTTGTAGGCTCAATACCCGATTGAAAACTCATTTCTCAATTTTCAAAGTGAATCGCTTTATGCTCATAGTGTTGTGTCATTCTCCACATTTGTTCTTCCATATATGGAGCATCTGAGTATGTTTCAACTTCTGCCAATCCCATCTTTGCATCCTGTCTGTTCGGATAGAACTGTTTGTTCAGAATTAGCTGTATGCCGAATAAACCGAATGTTGTGTTATGGGCTGTGAGTTCAGAATGAGCAATATTCAGAATGGGCCGTGTATTCAGAATCAGCAGTGTCCTGCATAGGCCGTATGACCAAAATGAACAGAGTACTGTGATGCGAGCGGTGTGTTCAAAACGAACACTCTATATGTTGAACATACTGAGAACTTGTGATTAGTTCCATTTCCAGTGCTTTTCGGTGTTGATTTTGCAAAGTCACACCTGTATTACTTCAATTTGCTTATCGAGTTGTTGCTCATTTGCTTATCGAGTTGTTACTCATTTTTGCTTATCAAGTTGTCGCTCATTTACTTATCGAGTTGTTACTCATTTTGCTTATCGAGTTGTCGCTCATTTGCTTATCAAGTTGTTACTCATTTGTTTATCGAGTTATTGCTCACTTGATTACCAAATTGTCGCAATTTTATTTATAAAGTTGTTGCTCTTTGATTATCGAGTTGTAAACTTGTCAAGGTTTTATGGTTGCTTATTGAGTTAAGTTGCTATGTTGGTCTACCTGACCTGATGATACATGCTTACTCCATTCCCAATTCAATTACATTGTCATGTGATATGGTATGACACGATGTGATGCGATGCGATGTATGAAATATGCAATGCAACACCCTTTTGGGAAAAAGTTTGTTTCATTCCATCATCTTTTCAAGTACATAGTTTTGAAGGAAACAAAACCTGCCTGCGGCAGTACAATGTGCTCAAGCTACCAGCAAATAGAAAAGCAAAAAAGAAAGGAAAAACAACAAAAAGGTCTGAACAAGACAAGGAAAAAGAAGAAAAGCAGCAAAAGTCTAGATCAATGTCAAATGGTCTCAGGCCTAAGGGTCTGTCCTCGTCCTCTTCCTGGACGAAAGTCCAGGAGCATCGTCGCCGACTCCACCATCTGAGCTCGAGCCCAAATCATCTCCAGTCTCATCCTCTGATGACTCTGCCTCTGCCTCTGTCTCGGACTCATCATCGTCCGGAATCGGTGCCCGTGAGCTGCTCCCAACATGAGTGCGCCCCACCTTGGTGCGGGGGTGTACTGCGGTCCCTCACACTACTCTCCCTCCTCCTCGGGTGGATGCAGATGGTCCTGGTGGAGCACCCTCTGCAGTCGACATCTGGAATGGGGGCTGAAAATGACAAATGGTAAGTGCATCAGCAAAGCAGAGTATGAATATAGAATGCAGTGTACGAGTGCAGTGTATAAGTGCCATGAGCAGTATATCAGAACCTAATATAGTGTGTGAGTGCAGTGTATGAATGCTGTGAACAGTATATCAGAATAGAATACAGTGTGTGAGTGTAGTGTATGAAGGCCGTGATGAACGCTGTGAACAGTATGCAGGTTACAACGTATCAACGCCGTGAGGGCCATCTATCAAGTGTTGTGTTGGTAATGCGATGCATCAGATTATGAAGGGTTTGAGATTGTGGTTGAAGGAGCTTACCGGGATACTGTAGATAGCTAGCAGGTCGAGGTTTCGCTGCAACATCCCTATCACGGAGGCAATCAACTCCAGGGACTGGCGAATGTACTCGGCGGAAGTCTGCAAGAGTGTTAGATATCATTATTTTGCGGAATATCAAACGGAATGAAATGAAATGACGGTACAGAATACAAAATGCAGTAGTGCATACCGGAGGCAAGCCGTAGAATCCGACTAGCTCATGATCAGCTGAAGGGAGAGCGATGGGGATCAAATAAGTCTCCCCACCCTGCCCTCTGCATGTCATCATCGTGGGCAACGCTGGCCATCCAGCTCCCTGTCCTCTCCGGGACCCACTCCTACCACGGGCCCGAGCCATCCTCGGTGCCTCTGCTCCAGCCCGAGCCACCCTCGGTGCTCCTGCTCCTGCTCTAGATGCCGGCGCCGCAGGCCTCTCCCTCTTAGCTCGACCGTCACTACTTAGGGGCTGCATGATATAGGTCTGGACGTACTCTGCATAGTCGCCCTAGCTTCTAAAGCCCTCTGAGTCCCAACCGATTGTATAATCGGCCATCTCATGTGGGAGGTATCTCTCTGTCAGCCTCACGGTCGTAGGAGGCAAACTTGGGACTATTTGCTCCGGCAAGCCCAAGGTTTGGCGCGGGAAGCGCTCGCCCAGGTACCAAGCCCGACAGACCGGGCCCTCCAGCAAAAGCCTGAATCGGGCAGTCTCCTCAGCACCAGTATATCGCTCCTGAACTACGGCTGGCAATGGAGCCCAAGGCTGCCACGTGATCGGTAAATGATACACAGTTGGTTATCTACTGTTATCGAAAGAATAATGTAAAGCAAAGCTTAAATGAACTGCAAATTCTAAAATACCTCTGCGGCGGTGATGGTATCAAAATATCGGCGGAAGAATATGAGAGACTCTTGTGGTCTCCGCATGCATCTCACGTTGAAGCGGCGAGAGAATGGAACGCCGAGGGGGTTCTCCTCATCTGGCACTGGGGCAAGCCTCGAGAAGTAGGCGTAGACCCACAACTACAGGAGTGTAACAGAGCAAATACCAGTATGCTTATCAGATAAAAGCAGAATGCAGAATAAAGCAGAAAGCACAGAACCGTGTATTGTGCAGAGTGTACAGTGTGTGCAGTATACAGTCAGTAAGTAAAGCAGATTGCATGTTTGCAGTGTGCGTAGTGTACAGTCAGTTGGCAGCAAATTGTGTAGTATATGAGGTGTATTGTGCAATGTGTGCAGTGTAAAGCAGATTGCATGTTTGTAGTGTGTTCAGTCTACAGTTAGTTGGCAACAGATTGTGCAGTATATGAGGTGTATTGTCAAAGTGTGCAGCGTAAAGCAGGCTGCAGTGTGTGCAGTGTACAGAGTACAGAGAATGTAAAGCAGAAATGTAAAATAGAAGAAGAAGATGTACCTCCCAAGCTCCCCAGTAGCCTCCGAGCAACTGTCCGCTGCAACGGAAGGATGAGCTCATGTATCCATATAGTGTGGCCAAGCCTGTACCACCCCAGTCGTACAGGCGGATCCTGGTCACATCAACCAGTGCACTCAGCAGACAAAGGGGCACCGTGTTCACCCGGTCGGCGAAGAGAGTAGTCCCCAGCAGGAACATGAGGAAGCCACATGCATACTGCTCCACCTCCTCCTGAGCCATCGGTGCCTCCAAAGCCAAAAAAGGCTGAATCTTGAAGTGGTCCTCGAACCACGAGTGCCTCACGAATCCTGGGCAGGCAAGAGGAGGCTGAGCACCAAGCAGGAACATCTGAGCGGCCTCCCACTCATCCATATCTGTATCGAAGAGGATCGGATCACCCCCTACCCCGATGCTGGTAAGCATCGAGAAGTCGAAGGGAGTCATCGTCATGTCTCCCGTCGCCGAAAAGTGGAAGGAGTCAGTGGTGTCCCACCACCTCTCCACCAAGGCAGCAAGAAGAGGCCTGCTCGCGGTAAGGCCCGAGAGTCCCCTGTAGAAAGTACCGAAGCCGGCCTAGTTGACGATGTGGCGGACCGCGTCAGGTAGCTCCAAATACCATCCTCGAGCGATGACATTCCCATACCCTCGGAAGGCATGTGAATCCCCCTGTTTTCAAAGTAAATAGTTACGAAGCAATATTAAATATGCAGTTTTGAAGAACATTCAGAATTGGTGAAAATACAGCGTGTGTACACGTTTTCAGATTCAAACAGATGTCGGGTGCGGATGTGCTCGAGGTCAACTACAACATATGATGTATCGGTATGTTCGAGTGGTTCAGTGCAAATACAGCGTGTGTGCACGTTTTCAAATTCGAACAAGATATCGGGTATCAGTGTGCTCGCAGATGAACTACAGAATGTGGTATATCGGCGTGTCCGGGCCAAACAGTTAAAGAATAGAATCAATTATTGCCGTTATGTATTCTACTTTGCAGAAAATGAAACAGGGAAGAGTGTACCTCAGAAGTGCCATAGGACAGATGTGACTCTGGCTCGCGCAACAGAAGCTCCGGTGGCGCGCCTCGTGCATGGCTCCGGAAGTGGCGAAGGCTGTCGGGAGGCAACACGTGTATAGCCGGCCTGTAAGCCGCCGGGTCGAACGGCCGGATGTGGAGAGGTAGGAGCTCGACCTCAGGGTCAACATCCATCTCCGGGGGAGCCCCACCCTGTGGTATGTCGTCTGCCATCTTGAAGATAGTGCAAAAACGACCGAAAGTGCGAAAATCGGGCAAGAATGTGAAAAGTCAACTTAAAAAGTCAACCCCAAGAGGGTGAAAAATGGGCGAAAAGCTCGGAGTGCCGAAAAGGCAAGAGAATCAAGGTAAACTCGAGGGAAACAAACCCTGAGTGGTGGAAATCGACAAAGAGACACAAAAACAAGTTTTGTTCGCTTCAAAATGTGCGAAACGAGAAGGTGTTCGCGAATCGAACGACGAAACGAGCTCAAAAACCGAGGAAAATGGTGGACCGAAGCTTGGAAAATAACCTAGAGAGGGAGGGAAGGGATTTTCGACCAAGCGGCAAGTGAGAAATAAGGGCTTGAAGCCCTATATTTAAAGACCCGTAGCGAATTGACAAAACTGTCCCGATACAGGCATTTTTGGCCGGTCGGCCACATTGTTGGCCGGTCGGCCAAATATTTAGCCGATGGCCTTGTTTTGCAGCCGGTGAATAGCCGGTCACCTCCCCCGGTGGTCGGTGAATCTCCTACACCCTTGTTTGGGTCATTGATGTGGTTTGGGACCTTCTTTGCTCAAGACAGTGCAAGGAACTGCATTTTGAGGCCTAACCAGTCTCTGTGCCGTGTCTTCTGTGCGTAGCGCTCGAATACGTGCAAGGTGTATCCTTTTCGTATCCTTTTTGTATCTTGCAAAGGTTCAGAAACTACTTCAAATACGTTGCATTGTTATGCATGTCTGCATGCGTTGTAGCGCACACCATCTCTTGCGTTGTTATGCATGTTTGCATACGTTGTAGCACACATCATCCCTTGCATTGTTATGCATGTCTACACGCGTTGTAACGCGCACAACTTGCATTAATATGCACTGCTCATTTGCATTGTCATGCATTTCAAAGACGCGTGTTGTCACGCATTCAAGTTCATTTGCATTGTCATGCATTTCGAAAGACGCGCGTTGTCACGCATTCAAGTTCATTTGCATTGTCATGCATCTCAAAAGACGTGCGTTGTCACGCATTTTGAATTCATTTGCATTGTCGTGCATTCCAATAGTATGCATCATCATGCATTTCAATAAGTCATGCATTGTCATACACTTCAATTACACGCATTGTCGTCCATCTTTCATCTACATTTCAGTTCACGCATTGTCATGCATTCTCATTCATGCATTGTCATGCATCTCCATATCGCGCATTGTCATGCATTCCCTTATCACGAATTGTTATGCATTGCATGCATTGTCATACACTTCAATTACACGCATTGTCATGCATTTCAATTACACGCATTGCCATGCATTTCAATTACACGCATTGTCATGCATTTCAATCACATGCATTGTCGCGCATTTCAGTTCATGTATTGTCAAGCGTATCTTACTTCGCATTATCATGCATTTTCTTACCTTGCATTGTCATGCATTTCTCTCATCGTACATTGTTATGAACACCGCATTCGCATTGTCATGCATTTCCTTATCATGTATTGTCATGCGTATCTCACTTTGCATTGTCATGCATTTCCTTACCTTGCATTGTCATGCATTTCTCTCATCGTGCATTGTTATGAACACCGCATTTGCATTGTCATGCATTTCCTTATCATGCATTGTCACGCATCTCCTCACTTTGCATTGTTATGTATTTCAATTACATGCATTGTCATGTATTTCAGTATATGCATTGTCATGCATTTTCCTATCTCGCATTGTCATACACGTTTCATTTGCATTCTTCCCGCTATACACATGTCATGCGTTTCCACGCCTGCTTTACTTACATGTGTTCATACCTTGCTTACTTTACACATTGCATGTGTTTCCGCGTATACTTTACTTATATGTGTTTATGCATCGTCCCGTCCACCTGTGTTATTTCGCATTCTTAGGTTGCATTGTCTTGCATCCTCCCGTCCACCCGCGTTGTTTCGCATTCTTAGGTTGCATTGTCTTGCATCCTCCCATCCACCTGCATTGTTTCCCATTCTTAGGTTGCATTGTCTTGCATCCTCCCGTCCACCCGCGTTGTTTCGCATTCTTAGGTTGCATTGTCTTGCATCTTCCCATCCACCCACGTTGTTTCGCATTCTTAGGTTGCATTGTCTTGCATCCTCCCGTCCACCCGCATTGTTTCGCATTCTTAGGTTGCATTGTCTTACATCCTCCCGTCCACCCACGTTGTTTCGCATTCTTAGGTTGAGTTGTCCTGTATCCTTCCGCACACACATTGCATGCGTTGTCGCGTCGTGCTTTACTTATATGTGTTCAAGTTCCTATACACATTGCATGTGTTGTCGCGTCATGCTTTACTTATTTGTGTTCAAGTTTCTATACACATTGCATGCGTTGTCACGTTATGCTTTACTTATATGTGTTCAAGTTCCTACACACATTGCATACGTTGTTGCGTTATGCTTTACTTATATGTGTTCAAGTTCCTTTATTTTCACACATAGCACATGTTGTCGCATGTGCTTTACTTACATGTGTATGCTCTTCCTCATCTCCACACATTGTACACATTGTCACGTGTACTTTACTTATATGTGTTTGTGCCTTCGCAGCATTGTTATGCCCATTTCAAATTGCATTGTTATGCACCCCTCTCACCCGCATTGTCATGCAACCCTTCGCTTGCGTTGTCACGCACTTTTCAATTGCATTGTTATGCATGTTTCTAACAATGTTATACCTGTAAGTTTTCTTTCTCTTGCAGGCACGATATTGTATGTACGGTTCATTTGAAGCTGGCATGACCAGACGAACCGCACAGGTATTGTATTCCTCGCATCAAACGTAGCGAGAATTACATAATTCTCTTACATCCTTTCTGGATTGTAATGTAGTTTGGTTTCGGCTTCCTTAAAGCTGTTGCTGGTTTTGCTTCGTTACAGCTCTCTTTGCATGATCATAAGTTATGCTCGGCTTTGTGCATTGTTCTTGCATTTTGCCCCCTGCCTTCGGGCGCATACCTTTGTCTTGCTAGCTTGTATGCTTTGTCTAAGTCTTCGGCCTTGTCAAAAATAGGTCATCTCTGGGCTTTGACACTCACTTCCGTCATTGTTATGACTTTCGAGTTCTGTCAAAGAGGGGCAACTGTAGACACCCCATTTTTGACCGTCCTTAAGACTTGGATGTCACCGTTTGAACACCCGGTGATCATCCATGTTCGTGTTCGTTTTGAGTTCTCGGAGGTCTCGGCTACGCGCCTTGCCTTAGGATCTCTCAACTTTCTTGTTTTATGTTTAGTTTTGCACCAAACACTTGTTGTTTTGTTTTTTAGGGCAGAGAATGGCTTGTTGGCCATCCCCATACCTCACCGGCCATGGCTTGAGGCCACCAGCCTTGTTTTGTTGCTACCGGCCATTGGTGATGGCCGATCGGCACTCTTTATGGTCGGCCGACCATTGTTTTGGTCAATTTGTCATTTTTGGCTGGCTGACCACTGTTCATCTACTTTTGGTAGATATTTTATGCCAGTTGTGATAGCTGGCATCCACAATGCCCCCCCTTCATACGCGTGTATGGAGGGATTTCCCTCTTGCTTAGCTTGTTTTGTAAGCTTTGCAAGATTGGAATTCCTATAAAGGGAGGGCTTCTCCTCCCTCCTCAAGGGTTCCAAGAAGTTCCAGAGGTCTGGTTTTAGGGTTAGGAGTCTTGTATCTATCCTATCTCTATATCTCCCTCTTCTTTTGATTTGTGTGTGTATAAGGTGTGTTTGTTCTTAGTTTTGCACTAAGGCACCTAGTGTTACACCATACCTTGGTTGCTGACGTGCCAAAGGGTTGTTCTTAGTGTTTTTGAGCTGGTTTTGACCTAAGGAAGCTACTGGAACTCTCTTCTTGAAGAAGGTCTTCAAGGGTAAGAAACTTATTGCTTTATTCCCCATTTTTGCACAAGCTTTTAACCTATCTTGCATCTATTTTTAAGCTTAGTGTATAACTGAGAAAAGTTCTATTTTTACTTGCTTTTGATCTTTGTTTAAGGTCTTTTTGGTGTTTGGGGTTGTTTACCCCCTCTTAGGCCTTGTTTGGTCTCATTTTGTGCCTCTTTTTGTAAGCTTCGGGACCACCTTGTATTGGTCTTCCCACCACTAAAATCCAGAGGGATTTCAGTGGTGGGGATGTGTAGCATGCCTGCGTGGGGCCCTGCTACAGTTCGGACTCAATTTGTGTCACGGTTCTTAATCTGAACCAAAGAGTCCAAATCCAGCAAATTGTTTTGAGAAACAGATTTTTTGAAAAGAAGTGTCAAACATGGACTGCTTTGCCAGATACAGAGTCGCCACCTAAATATTTTAAAATGGGAGAATATTTTAGGAAACCCTGACTCGGTGCCGAAGGCCACGTTGCGTCATCACCAAAGTTGCCTCGGCTCGGGAACTTGGGTACGATCGGAAAAGTCAGCTATGAGCACCCCCTCTCGCCCGGTCTGAAGACCGGCCTCTACTAACCATGATATCCGTTTTTTGAAAACGTTATGTGTTCTTATTCGGTTATTAGCCTAGAATTACTATGTTATGCGCACAACAAACAGTATAGACCAAATCACCTAAATTGGAATAAAACACAGCAGTTCGTTTTGAAAATGGTTTGCTACTCGCAAGTAGGCTAAAATGCAGGTTTTGCCACCCTCAAGTGGGCTTTAGAAAAGATGGTTTTTTGCCACTATCTAGTGGGCTTAAAACTCAACAGTTTTATGCATTATTCCAATTTAGGTAATTTAACCTCCATCCATAGGCATTCAAGCAGTTATTCACATAAGCAGCTACCATCATGGTAATCATGTTGTTATGGCAACACTCAAACGCATGCGGTATGCTAAGAAAAAGAACTACAGAGTACTCCAAGCCAAGACAGGAACTAATTAGTAATCACATGCATGATCCTAGTTCATATTTGAAATGGCTAATGCACAAATGCAAAGATGCAATCCAAACAGGCTCGGCTATCCTAAACATGGCATGTGAATGCTGCAACTAACACGTATTCAATTTGGAATTGAAATACAAATGCAGTTAGAATGATGCGCCGAGCCTGGTGTATGCAAGACAAATGTATGGATGCACGCATGCATAGCATAAGGATGCTAAATTAAATATGCCCTATAACTAACCACAAAAGCAGTAAGTAAAGGGAGAAAAGAAGTGGGGCTGGAGACATGCACACACGCACCCCACTTATACAAATTCGCCCTCGCTCGGAGGGGACCAAAAGAATTATACAACCGAATAAGTAATTAACTACTCTCGCTAATTAAATATTACAACCTTAACTAATTAAACAAATTAATTAAGCTATTTAAAGCAATAAAATGGCTCGGAAGAGGGATTGCATGTAAGCTTGGATTGGCTTCGCCCGGAAATCCATTGCCATGCACAAGTTGCCTCCACTTTGATGCTTATCCTCCTCTGAAGACTGCACAAGTCCCAGGGTTGCTTCTCTGAATGCTTAGGAATATCACCGACTAAGGGGATTTACCACCGGCCATGGAGAATGACCACCGGCTAAAAAATTATGCATTCGGCCAAACCTATTTTGCCGGTCGGCACTCAACATTGCCGGCCGGCCAATTCTTCCTGCTAAACCTGTTTGACAACAGCAGAGAGGCAGACAAGGCATGGCAAGTATTTCAAGCAATGTTGCACCACCACGCTCCTTATCATGTTTATGACTCAAAGGAGGATGTGCTTGACCCTCGGACCACCAATCGCGCATTTCAATGCGTGATGGCCCAAGAAACCAAGTTGTGCATCTCGATTTCAAATGACATGCAAACCAATTAAACACAATATAAGCCCAACCTCTATCATACTCAATTCAAGAGGCAAAGCATGCATGCTCTATGCAATGCAACCTAGCATGGAGGCTAAGTATGGCAACATGAACATGAGGACAAGTATACAAGTTAGCAAACATGCAAACTGTAATCTTAACCATGCAACATGCAAGGCATGTAACATGTTAGGAAACTTAGCAAGGAAATGCATGCCAAAGCAACACACATAAACATCAACAAATGTCATGAGCCAGTACCTAAGCATACAAAATGCATGCAAACATGGTTGAATACCTAAGCATATAGAAGCAACTTTCAAGAGCACTTAAAAGGGTCAACATTGGCACATAGCTACATGATAAGCTTTGAAAAACATGTAAAGATGATGCCAAATCAACCTACCAATGCAGCAAAGCATGCATCCAAGCCCAAGGACTTAAACTATGATAATGACACACGAAGCAAATGAGCAAAGTGAAATCAAAACAGTCCCAATCATGCCAATTAAGCCAAAGGCAACCTAGATGGCACTAAATGGCCTATACATGGAAGCATACAAAAGGGGCCAACATGAGACATAAATACCAACCTTTTAAAGCATTAAGGAGCATCAATGCAAGCAATACAGCCATTT
>NW_021027046.1:1537672-1566561 GCF_004153795.1 Camellia sinensis | reverse complement strand
GGCCCATCGGCCTTAGTATGTCCGAAAACAGCTGCAAATGTACCATGGGATCCCCAGATCCATCAAATCGGTCGATGTGCGGCAACTTAAATCTGTCCGGCAGCGTCACAGTTGCGTCAGTATACCCGTCCTCAATGTTCGGAATGGACTTTACTCTCTGAGATTTCTTGAACATCTTTTCCAGCTTGCTCACCTTTAGCGCTGTAGGGTCTAACTCGAACTCAAAGGGTGAATCCGGCAAGTTAATCGGTGCTTTAGATAGCTGGGGTAGGATCGGGGGCGGAGGTGGCCCTGTCGGAATGTCCGTATCTTCCTGGACATTAGCTGTCTTCCCGAGTGTTGGAACTCTTGGTGGAGGAGGAGCCTGGTGTGAAGTAGATACTCCAGTTTGCTGCTCCAATCTGGCAATTGTCTCTGCCTGTTGGGCTATGACCACAGCCTGTTGCTTGGCGAATTCTGCTTGACGGACTGTGTCTTGCTGCATGGCTTTCATACTGTCCTGGAGTTGGCGCACCATCTCTTCCAGACTCGACATATTGTTCTAATCTAACTGAGCAACCGGTATATCTGTGTCGGTAGTAGGCTTGGAAATCTCAGCCCGACTGCTCAAAGATCACTAATCTGGTAGCTGTTGTACAGGTGGTCTGTGCTTGACTAGCCTTTTCTGGCCCTGATTACCCTTGAACTGAGTCTCTGACCTGACAAAGTCTATCTGTACAAATCCAATGAACCTCGGGGGATATTGGAGCCTTCTGAAGCTATAGTTCCAGGACTACCTTGCAAAAGAGAAAACAGACAGCATCTCAGCTCAATTTCACTGGAACGGATAGCAGAACGACTGTACTCAACACTGATAACTGTTTCCCAAATATCTGTCCCAAAATTGATACCATCGGGTAAAACTAATTCCCCAAACACTGATGCTGATGCCCACAAGCCTGATACTCAGACTTGCAAACTGTTATGCGCATTCCCTGTGGAGATACACTCTAAAAGCACATAGCAAACAAATGAGAGCCAAGACACCCCTATGTTGGGGTAGGGTTTCCCTGTCCTATTTTGTCAGGAGCTAGGGTTTCACTACGCACGCAGCGGTTTCAAACAACCTATCGGGTAAACAACCTGTCTTAGTTTGGAGTGGTCACTATGGATTCCGAATATGCACTAGGTCGAATGGTCAAAAGGGTGCCCCGGTAGAAATCGGGGTTTGTGTTCCCATACTGTCAGAGCCCATAACCGGTCAGCTTTATGGTCATGCCTTGACAAGACAAGCCTCCGGCAAACCGTTCAGGAATGGCAGATGGCAAACACTGTGTTCCTAGGTGCACCTATGCACATGCAATGCAAAGAGACACATAACTGAAATCAAAACAGGATATCACGAGTTCGAGTCAAGCTCTCTAAATCCCCAGTAGAGTCGCCAGAAACTGTAACACGCCCGCGTGGGGCCCTGCTACAGTTCGGACTCAATTTGTGTCACGGTTCTTAATCTGAACCAAAGAGTCCAAATTCGGCAAATTGTTTTGAGAAACAGATTTTTTGAAAAGAAGTGCCAAACATGGACTGCTTTGCCAGATATAGAGTCGCCACCTAAATATTTTAAAATGGGGGAATTTAGGAAACCCTGACTCGGTGCCGAAGGCCACGTGTCCGTCATCACCAAAGTTGCCTCGGCTCGGGAACTTGGCTACGATCGGGGAAGGTCAGCTATGAGCACCCCCTCTCGCCCGGTCTGAAGACCGGCCTTTACTAACCATGATATCCGTTTTTTGAAAACGTTATGTGTTCTTATTCCGGTTATTAGCCTAGAATTACTATGTTATGCGCACAACAAACAAGTATAGACCAAATCACCTAAATTGGAATAAAACACAGCATGTTCGTTTTGAAAATGGTTTGCTACTCGCAAGTAGGCTAAAATGCAGGTTTTGCCACCCTCAAGTGGGCTTTAGAAAAGATGGTTTTTGCCACTATCTAGTGGGCTTAAAACTCACAGTTTTAATGCATTATTCCAATTTAGGTAATTTAACCTCCATCCATAGGCATTCAAGCAGTTATATCACATAAGCAGCTACCATCATGGTAATCATGTTGTTATGGCAACACTCAAACGCATGCGGTATGCTAAAGAAAAAGAACTTACAGAGTACTCCAAGCCAAGACAGGAACTAATTAGTAATCACATGCATGATCCTAGTTCATATTTGAAATGGCTAATGCAACACATGCAAAGATGCAATCCAAACAGGCTCGGCTATCCTAAACATGGCATGTGAAATGTTGCAACTAACACGTATTCAATTTGGAATTGAAATACAAATGCAGCTAGAATGATGCGGCGAGCCTGGTGTATGGAAGACAAATGTATGGATGCACGCATGCATAGCATAAGGTATGCTAAATTAAATATGCCCTAATACTAACCATCAAAAGCAGGTAAGTAAAAGGGAGAAAGAAGTGGGGGTTGGAAGACATGCACACACGCACCCACACTTATTACAAATTCGCCCTCGCTCGGAGGGACCAAAAGAATAATACAAACCGAATAAGTAATTAACTACTCTCGCTAATTAAATATTACAAACCCTTAACTAATTAACAAATTAATTAAGCTATTTAAAGCAGTAAAATGGCCTCAGGAAGAGGGATGCATGTAAGCTTGGATTGGCTTCGCCCGGAAATCCATTGCCATGCACAAGTTGCCTCCACTTTGACTGTTATCCTCCTCTGAAGACTGCACAAGTCCCAGGGTTGCTTCTCTGAATGCTTAGGAATATCACCGACTAAGGGGATTTACCACCGGCCATGGAGAATGACCACCGGCTAAAAATTATGCATTCGGCCAAACCTATTTTGCCGGTCGGCACTCAACATTGCCGGCCAGCCAAATCTTCCTGTTGAAACCTGTAGTTGACAGCAGAAGAGGGCAAGCAGTGTATGGCATGGAATTTTCAAGAAAATGTAAGCATGGGCACACTCCCTATCATGCAAGGGACTCAAGGGAGCATGACCCTCGACCCTCGGGCCATCAATTATGCATTTTGATGCATGATGGCCTAAGAGGCCAAGTTTGCAACCAACATGTGACAAACATGCAATGGTGGACTTAAACCACAAAGGGCAGACCTTAGCCTTGCCATAAACAGTGGCCAAAAGTGATGGAAATGATGGACAAATGCTCATGCAAACATGCACACCAATGGGCCTAAAACTAAGGCATAAAAGGGAGCATTCCACTACAACTATCATGACCACACATGGCATGGATTATGCAACCAAAAACAGAGTTTCAATGCGTCAAAATACACCCCAAAACCCACTGATATGGCAGCCCAAGGACTTAAACAAAAAGGCATACACCAAGGACTCAAACATGGAGCATAGGACTACAACTCTTTAAGGCATTGAAAGGGTAATCAAATGCAAGCATGTAAGCGTATAACATGGACTGAAATGGCATGATAAGTGATTCCAAATCACTGAAATAGCCTAAGCAATGCATGCTAAAGACTCACACACCCGAAGCCAACAAGCTAAAATGCAAAGAGGCTATATAAAGTATGGAAAGCATGACCAAATCAACACCCAACAGAGCTTGAACATGATAAAACATGTCCAAAAACTTCACAAAGCTAAGCCAAAATATGCAAGCATGGTGGTCCAAAGGCAAGATGCATTTCTAGGCAAAATAGAGGAATACAAAGCAAGTGTATGATGCACAAGAAATCTCACCAAACCATCATAAATCAATGAATAAAACATATGAAAATAGGCCGAAATAACCACTGATATGCAACCATGGCATGCAAAAATGATGAGTTACTTTAGAAGGCCATGCAAGGAGTTATTAAGCACATGCAAGGTAGACACTCAATATGACCAAAAAAGCTCTGGAAATGGCTTATGAGGGTCCTAAAACCCACTGAAAAATGCCTGAACTGAGCTCAAGAAGTGTGCAAATATAGGCCCCTTTGTAAGGCCAAAAATGCAAGTAATGAAGACAATAAGGAGAGGGGATGGCCCTCTCCTTCTTAGGACCTCAAACCACCATCCTGACCACTGAAATCCCTCAAGATTTTAGTGGTGAGGAGGCCCAAACAAGGTGGTCCCGAAGCTCACCAAAAATAGCACAAAATGGGGCCAAACAAGGCCTAAGAGGGGGTAAACGACCCCAAACACAAAAGTTTCCTTAATGAAGTATCTTAAACACAAAAAAACAGAACTTTTTTATGTTATACACAAAGCTCAAAACAGAAAGCAAGACAGGCAAAAAACTTGTGCAAAAACGGGAGATAAAAGAGGGTAAAGTGTGCTCACCCTTGTAGCTCAACAAAACAGCCCCTTTTTTGGACCAAAACCAGCTCCTTTAGCCTCTGAAAATGGCCTCCAAGATCCTTAGAGTGGTGGTGGAGGTGTTAGGATAGGAGGTGGTGTGTAATGGAGCAAGAACAATGGAGTTTGGAGCTTGGGATGTAGAGATATGGAGGGAAGAGTGTGGTTTTTGTCTTAGACAAATTCCTCCAACCACTTGAATGGAAAGATAGGCTCTCTATTTGTAGAGAAGATGGAGGCTTGAAGCTTCTAAGAGAAGCTAAGCAAAAAAAGGGTCAAGGGGGTCAAGGGGGTCAAGCTTCTCTTAGAAGCTTGGAGCAAATCCAGCTTCTTGGAGAAGCTTGGAGCAAAGGGTTCAAGCTTCTTGGAGAAGCTAGAACCAAGGTTCAAAAGGTTCAAGCTTCATCAATAAGCTAAAACCAAGGGTTCAAAAGGTTCAAGCTTCCTCAAGAAGCTAAAACCAAGGGTTCAAAAGGTTCAAGCTTCCTCAAGAAGCTAAAAAAGGTCAAGCTTATTGGAGAAGCTAAAATGGTTCAAGCTTCTTGGAGAAGCTAAAAAGGGCCAAGCTTCTTGGAGAAGCTAAAAAAGGTCAAGCTTTTTGGAGAAGCTAAAAAGGGTCAAGCTTCCTAGAGAAGCTAAAAAGGGTCAAGCTTCCTGGAGAAGCTAAAAAGGTTCAAGCTTCCTCAAGAAGCTAAAAAGGTTCAAAAGGGTCAAGCTCCCTCAAGAAAAGGTCTCGGCCAGGAGAAGTGGCCGATTGATCAAAAACAGTGGTCGGCCGACCAAACACAATGCCGACCGGCAACAAAGAGTGCCGACCGGCAAAATACATTGCCGATGGCATAAAATCACTGGCCGGTGGCCTCAAGCCTTGGCCGGTGATGTGTGGGGATGCCTCACAAGGCATTCCCTGCCCCTCCAAGGAAAAACACAGGTGTTTGGTGCAAGACCAGACACAACACAGTCGAGTCGAGAGATCCCGAGGCAAGGTGCGCAACCGAGACCTCCGGGAACTCAAGACGAACACACAAACAAGGGTAATCACCAAGTGTTCCAATGGTGACGTCCAAGTCTTAAGGACGGTCAAAAATGGGGTGTCTACAGGATGATGTTTTGAGGTCCTAAGAAGGAGAGGGTCATCCCCTCTCCTTGTTGCCTTCAATATTTGTCATTTTTGCCTCATATGTGAGCACCTTGTTTAAGTTCATGATGGCCATGTCTTAGCTGGTATTCGTGGTTGTTTTTCCATGTTATATCTCTGTTTCAAGTTGGTTTAGACACACCATGCATGCTTTGCATACTTGCCTTGTAATGCCATGAAATTGCCTTAACATGCTTTGTGCTTTAAGCCTTGTTTTTAACATGATTTTGGCTTAGCTTTGTGAAGCTTTTATGCATGTTTTAGTGTGCTTGAGGTCTGACTTTGGATATTTGGGTCGTCCATGACTTGCTTTGTATAGCTACTATGCAATCTCCCTTATTGGCCTTGAGTGTTGGCCTCTCTAGCATGCTCTCCTTGCATCATTTCAGTGGTTTGGCACCACTTATCATGTCATTTCAGTCCATATGGTATGTTTGTATGCTTGCATTTGATACTCCTTTGATGCTTTAAAAAGGTTGATGTCTTATGCTCCATGTTTGGACCATTGTGTATGCTTCCATGTGTAGGCCATTTAGATGCCATCTAAGTTGTTTTGGGCCTTGTCTCGACTTACATTGGGACTATTTTGAGTCCCCTTGACCCTTTGGGACTCGCCTGGCATAGCCATGGTTTGATCCCTTAGGTTAGCCTTAGGCCTTGGGCTTGGTTGCATGCTATGCTTGCCTTGTTTAATTGGTTTGGTACCTTTTCTAACATGATTTCAGAGCTTGCTATGCTTGCCATATGTCCATGTTCATCCCTTTTAAGTGTGCTTAAAAGTTGCCTCTTTATGCTTAAGTGTTGGACCATGTGTGCATGCATGTTTGGATGTGACTTTGTCCCTTGTCTCTTAGCATGTTGGCCACTGATTTGGGCCTATTTTAGAGCTGCCCAAATTGGTTTAGGACCATCCTTCGCATGTTGGTACATGCTTAATGAGAACTCAAGTGGAACTTAAGTTCACATTAGGGGGCAGATAGCTGGAGAATAATGCTTGGGAGTTGGGATTTACAAGCTAAAGTTGGTTTAATACTTGTTGAAATTTTAAAATTTACAAGTAGAAGTTAAGCCGAGGTTATGTGGAAAAAAGATTGGTTCAACACTTGTTGAAATTTTAAGAAAAAATTACAAGTTGAAGTTAAGCCAATGTTATGTTGAAAGAAAGACAGAGGTCTTGATAAGTAAGAGTGAAGTGGCAAGTTGTAAATAACACTTGTGAAAATATTTTTTCTAATATTTTCAAGTGTTAAGCCAAGGCCGAGATAAACAGTCAACAGTTATATCCGAGATATTTTACTCCGAGAAGATTGCACAGTGAAAAGGTACTTTGAAGACGTGCAAATTATTCTAAGTATGGAATCATACAAGACAGTAAAAAAGGCAAACATGCAAACACTTGAAAGAAGAACTAGTAATTGCATTCAAAGGAAAAAAAGGCACTTCGGCCTGTAGAAGGATTACTTGTTTGGTTACAAAAAAGGGCACCCCGGCCAAATGTAGAACGAACATTGTTCAAACAAAGTATTACTGCCAAGAAGAAAACGGAAAAAGAATACAAGAAAAAACAGAAATATCCTAAGTGTTAGGATTGGCTTCATCAGCCGGGGTTGTTACATTTTTGTCGGCTTCAATCTCAACATCTATTTCTTCTAAAGTCTTGTCCAGACTATTCTCAGTGCACTGGACCTCAGTCTCAGAAATGGTTGGCTTGGGGGAGACACCCTTGGAGGCCAAGTCATCCTCCTCATTCTGAGTTAAATCAATTTGGTCATTGAGGGTGGGACACTTGGCATCAGCAGCAACCTTTTCCTTCACTTCATCGGCTTCACCGTCTTCGGCATCTTCCTCGGGCTATGGAGGGAAAGGCACCTCGAACTGGTTGATGTCTCGAAGGCCGGAGTCCAGAGGAACAGCCATTTGGTTGAGGGTCGCCGTCCAACCCAGGTAGTAGCCTCGGTTACAAGCCAAGTTGACTTGTTGCTTGTATTGGTCACGGACAACGGCTTGTCCCTTTTCAAAGGCCTTTTCATCGGCCGCCTTCACCTTGGCCTCTTTATTAGCAAGAGCCTCCTGAAGCTTGGCCTCCATATCAGCCACTTTAACATTGGCAGCTTCCAGGTCGGCCCTTGCAGCCTCGACTTCATTTTTTGCTTCTTTGGCCTTTTCCTTAACCAGACTTTGAGCAGTCTTGGCATCCTTGGCCTGGTCCAAGAGGGCGCGGTTGCTAGCCTCGGCTTTGTTAAGGGAGGACAGGAGCTTGGTTGCTTCTTTTGTCTTCTTCGCCAAGTTCTTCCTCATCATCTCAGTAATAACCTAACCTCCGATTAATGTTAATTCATGATTAATTATGCTTAACAGTAATTTAGAAGGAATCCGAAATTAATTTGCTTGAGTATTGCATTATCTTTGTGTTTCTGTCTGTTTTGCCATAAAATGATCTGTTCGTGTCGCGACTTTGAACTGCGAATTGAAAGCCTTATCGGCGCCCGATTCCGGAATTGATTAATGTTTTATGTTAGTTAGATTTTATGTGATTTTATGGTGAGTTTAATTAAAATTTGATTTGGTACATTTAAACTCGATTAAATAATGTTAAATTATGTTAGTTGCTTTAATTACCAACTTGCCATTGAGTGGCCATCTCCATACACTAGTTAGGGACTTAATTAGCACATCCCTTGCATTGTTTCCTCAACCATGTTTTTGAGACCATAAACGTAGGAAAGAGTAAGGGAGGAGAAGAACTTAGCTTCAACAAGAATTACTTGGAGAATTTAGGAGAATTGAAGAGGCTTGGCAAATTTGAGCTCCTAGACTTGGAATTCAAGGTTTAAGGTAGGAGATTTCCCTTTCAATTGTGAAATTAAGATTAGTTCTTGCTTAGTTCATGAGACATTAGAGATTTAAGGCATGAATTGGTTGAAAATGTTGATTTGAGGCTTAAATCATGCATGCATGTTCATCTCTTAGCATTTTGAAGTGTTTTCATGGTAGTTCTTGCATGCAAGCCCATAATCTAGCTTTAGTTCATGAATTCATTCTATGTTTGAACTCAATTTTACATTTGTTCATGTTTTAGAGCATTGGATTTAAAATAAACACTTGTATGTTACAATTAAGCTTTGTTCTTGAGGTTTTACTTGAAATTATGTTTAATTGATTCACCCTTGGGCTTTGATTTTACAAATTGATCTTTGAAACATCTTATACTATGAGTTTACAAGTGTTTTCGAGAAAATGGGCCCAAGAGGTCGAGTTTTGAGGTGTTGAATGCTTGGTTTGAGCTTGGGAGGCAAATCTGGAAATTCCAGAATTTGGCTTCCTCGCTAGAGCGAAGGATTCCACACTCGAGCGAACATCGTTTGTTCAGAGCTCCGCTCGAGTGAACGAATGGTGGCTCGAGCGTAAATTGCAGGCTCTCAGGTTTTTGGTGCACGCAGACGCACGCTCGAGCGACGAGACCTACGCTCGAGCGAGCATCGAGCGTGCATCGAGTGTAAAATTTCAACAACCAATACTTTTGCATTTTTACAGAACGCTCGAGCGAAGGAGTCTACGCTTGAGCGACTCCTCTGTTTTGGCATGCTCGCTCGAGCAAAGGAAGATACGCTCGAGCAAGACCCCTGTTTTCAGCAAATTTTGAAAAATGTTTTCCAAGGCATCTTTGCATCCTTATTCCATCCTAGGCATTCCTAGGCCATGTTTAAGACTCTACAGTGAAGATTTAAGGTTAGAAACACATAAGAACCAACGACGTAATTTTGTGCAATTAGAAGGTGTGTTTCAAGTGTGTGTCCATTATGTGTTATGTAGGTCACGTGCAGCGTATCGTGTGATCAATTTGCTCCGTCTGTCTGTTTCAAGGCCAACTGTGAGTAATAATTTAGCAAAGTTATGTTCAAACTGTATCTACTTTCTGTGTTATAAAACAAGACCTGTTTTTCGAAATGATATGTTCTGTACAATGAATGATTGTTCAATTTCTGATATGTATTCGTGACATCCTTAGCATCATGTGATATATGTTGGCTGTTACCCAGTATCAGAGGTTCCTTTATGAAACTTATTTCTGTCTGCACTTTGTTACCCGTACCAGAGGCCTCGTCATGGGGGCTCAGCTTCTGTTCTGTTACCCGGATCCGGAGGTTCCTTTATGGAACTGGTTATTCGTAACCTAACGCGTATGCGTTCTGTTCTGTTCTGTTATGTTAATGCTAACGGGTGTATCACGTAAATTTAATCATGGCTTATGATTTCTGTCTGTATGTGATCTGGACAAATGATGCTTTTGATATAAATCTACATTATGTTTTCTGAATCTGTACGAACTCATTCATTGAAACCCTTTACTCTATTATTATTCACTGGGTTTTCGCTCACAGTTTGTAGTATATATGTAAGTGAGCCGGCACACGACCAGAGCCAGAGTTGACGGCCTTCTGTTCTGTTTTTGTCAGCCAACTGTTGTGCCTCCCGAGGAGGTTCCGAAGAAAGCCTAATGCCATGGTTGTTTTTGTTTTCATGCTAGTCTTTGTGGATGTACTATAAAGTCAGGTCTTGGGAAGTACCTTTTGTAAATACATTGTAATTATCATGTATCTAGACTGGCATGTTCATGTTTATATAAATAAGATTTAAAATGTTCTGTCCCATGTACGTTATCACAGCTCATTGGACCTTGTCTATTTTGTATTATTGCTTCCGCAGCCCCTTATTATTTGCTAATCTGTTCGGAGGCCTTTGGTAATCCACGGATTACTGGCCGGTTACGGTGCTAAACCTACAGGGGCGGGTTTGGGTCGTGACAGAGTGGTGTGGCACAGGGGTGTGTGCTACCGAGCGTCCAGTGCTTGTTTTCGGTGTGGCCAGGCAGGTCATGTAGGAAAGATTACCTGCTCAGGTTTGAGACTACTAGCCGTCCCGCAGCAAGTTCAGCGGGATCCGCCTCTGTGGCCAAAACAAATGCTAAAGCCAATACTGGGAAAGAACCTCCGAGACAAGGCCGAGTGTTTGCCTTGGTGCCCGGTGACGTACCGAACACCTATACTGTGGTGTCAGGTACACTCACTATATGTTCTCAAAATGCATGTGTACGGATAGATTCTGGTTCTACACATTCCTTTGTATCGCATGCTTTTTCTCAAAAATTAACTAGACCATTAGAACTTATGACCTATGTGTTATCTGTGTCTATGCTGTCTGGGGATTCTATGATGTGTACTCATGTTTATCCAGCATGTGATGTTATGATTGGCGATATGATGTTATATGTGGACCTATTACCCTTGGACATTAATCATTTTGATTGTATTTTGGGGATGGACTGGTTGACTACATACTGTGCTACCATTGACTGTGCAAATAAAACTATTGTGTTTAGACCACCAGGTATGCCTGAATTTACTTTTATTGGGAATGGGGTAGTTCCTCCCCCACATTTGATTTCGGCTATGAAAGTTGTAAAACTCCTTAGGAAGGGATATAGGGGTTATTTGTGTTGTGTACTGACTGCACCATCTGACAGTACTACTGTAGAAACAATCCCTGTTGCTTGTGCATTTGCCGATGTGTTTCCGACTGACATACCTGTGGACTTAGTTGATAGAGAAATTGACTTCACTGTTGAGGTGTTTCCGGGGACACAACCTATTTCCAAGACTCTCTATAGAATGTCTACCTCTGAACTGAAAGAATTGAAAACCCAGCTCCAGGAACTGTTAGATAAGAAATTTATCCGTCCGAGTACTTCACCTTGGGGTGCTCTAGTTTTGTTTGTCAAAAAGAAGGATGGATCCTTGAGATTGTGTATAGACTACCGAGAATTGAACAAAGTGACTATCAAGAACAAATACCCTTTGTCCCGAATAGATGACTTGTTTGATCAACTTCAGGGTGCCCAAGTGTTTTCCAAAATTGACCTCAGGTCCGGGTATCATTAGTTAAAGGTTAGAGCTGAGGACATAGAGAAAACTGCATTCCGAACTAGATATGGACATTATGAATTTTTAGTAATGCCGTTTGGGATGACCAATGCACCTGCAACTTTCATGGATCTTATGAATAGGGTGTTTAAATCATATCTTGATGACTTCATTGTTGTATTTATTGATGACATTTTGATCTATTCTAAAGACAGGGAAGAACATGAGAAAGATTTTTTTGGGACTTGCAGGTTACTACCGGAGGTTTATGAAAGATTTTTCCAAGCTTGCCATGCCATTGACTCAGTTAACTCAGAAAAATGTGCCTTTTGACTAGAATGAACAAAGAGAGGCAGCTTTTCAAGAGTTGAAAACCAGGTTAGTGACTGTACCAATCTTAACCTTTGCCTAATGGTACTGATGGGTTTCAAGTGTACAGTGATGCTTCCTATAAAGGCTTGGGGTGTGTACTAATGCAAAATGGAAGGGTGATTGCTTATGCTTCGAGACAACTTCGACCTCATGAAAAGAATTACCCAACACATGATCTTGAGTTAGCAGCTGTGGTATTTGCTTTGAAAATCTGGCGCCACTACTTGTATGGGGTAACTTGTGAGGTGTATACAGACCATAAAAGTTTGAAATACTTCTTCACCCAAAAGAAATTGAACATGAGACAGAGACGATGGTTAGAACTAATCAAGGATTATGATTTGCAAAATTTGTATCATCCAGGAAAGGCTAATACCGTAGCAGATGTCTTGGGCCGAAAATCCAGTGCGAATTTGTCATGTTTGCTATCCAACGGAAAAGAATTGTTGACTGACCCAGAACAAGATGGGCTAATGACTACTATTGCCACTCAACCTACAATCCTTGACGAGATCAAACAGAAACAGTGCGAGGATGAATACTTGAAAAAGATCGCGGAGGAATTTGATTCAAAGCCAAGGCCAGGATTTATGTTTGAGAATGATATGCTGAAATTTCAGAACCATCTTTGTGTGCCCGATTGTTATGATTTAAGGAAACGTGTTATAGCCGAAGCTCATAGTAGCAAATTTGCTATGCATCTGGGGAACACGAAGATGTATCACAATTTGAAACAGAATTTTTGGTGGCCTAGAATGAAAAAGAGTATTGCAGACTTTGTGGCTAGATGTCTACATTGCCAACAGGTTAAAGCTAAACACCAACGGCCCGCTGGTTTGCTACAACCACTCCCAATACCGGAATGGAAATGCGAGCACATTACCATGGACTTCATTGTGGGTTTGCCTCGTTCTTCTCGAGGTATGAACTCTATTTGGGTTATAGTTGACCGTTTAACTAAATCTGCCCATTTTCTGCCTGTCAAAACTATTTATAACACTGATAAATTGGCCAATATCTATATGAATGAAATTGTGAGATTGCATGGAGTGCCAGTATCTATTGTGTCTGACAGGGACTCAAAGTTTGTATCGAGATTTTGGTAGAGTTTGCCACAGGCTTTGGGGACTGAATTAAGACTGAGCAGTGCCTATCACCCACAGACAGATGGCCAGACTGAACGAACGAACCAAACTTTGGAGGATATGCTCAGAATGTGTGTGTTAAACTTCCAAGGGAATTGGGAGACCTACTTGCCATTAGCTGAATTTGTGTACAACAACAGTTACCATTCAAGCATTGGAATGGCTCCTTACGAAGCTTTGCATGGAAGACAATGTCATTCTCCGATATGTTGGGCTGAAGTAGGTGATAGACCTTTGTTGGGACCGGAACTTGTGCAAGAAACAACCGAGAAAGTGAAATTGATACAACAACGTCTAAAAACTGCACAGAGTCGGCAGAAGAGCTATGCAGATGTTCGAAGAAGAGAGAGGGAATATGAAGTTGGGGACCACGTGTTCATAAAAGTGACCCCGATGAAGGGTCAAACTCGGTTTGGTGTTAAAGAAAAATTGGCGCCAAGGTATGTTGGACCTTATGAAGTCCTCGAAAAGATCAATCTGGTATCGTATCGGGTAGCCTTACCTCCAGTAATGGAACACATGCATAACGTCTTTCATGTATCGATGCTACGAGAATATTTGAGGGATCCACTCCACGTCATCGAATCGACACATGTGCTTTTGAAAGATGACTACACTTATGAGGAAAGACCTATCTAGATTGTGAATCGCCGGATCAAAAAGTTGAGAAATAAAGAAATATCATTGGTAAAAGTTGATTGGCAAAACCACGGAGGAACCTATGCAACTTGTGAATCTGAGGAAGACATGAAGAAGAGATATCCGGATTTGTTCCCATTGGACCTAATGTTGATTTCGAATGAAGGTAATTCGAGTTTGAAGGACCAAACTCTTTTAAGGGGGGAAGATTGTAACAACCTCGACCTCCGATTGCTAAACCATGATTATTTATGCCTAACAGTAATTTAGAAGGAATCCGAAATTAAATTGCATATGTATTGCATTATCTTTGTGTTTCTATCTGTTTGCCATAAAATGATCTGTTCATGTTTCAACTTTGAATGCGAATTAAAAACCTTATCGGCGCTCGAGTCCGAAATTGATTAGTGTTTTAGACTATTTAGAATATATGTGATTTTATGGTATGTTTAATTAGAATTTGATTTGGTATGATTAAATTAGAATAAATAGTGTTAAATTACATTAGATGGCTTAAATTATGTTAGTTGCTTTAATTACCAACTTGCCATTGAGTGGCCATCTCCATACACTAGTTAGGGACTTAATTAGCACATCCCTTGCATTGTTTCCTCAACCATGTTTTTGAGACCATAAACGTAGGAAAGAGTAAGGGAGGAGAAGAACTTAGCATCAACGAGAATTACTTGGAGAATTTAGGAGAATTGAAGAGGCTTGGCAAATTTCAGCTTCTAGACTTGGAATTCAAGGTTTAAGGTAGGAGATTTCCCTTTCAATTATGAAATTAAGATTAGTTCTTGCTTAGTTCATGAGACATTAGAGCTTTAAGGCATGAATTGGTTGAAAATGTTGATTTGAGGCTTAAATCATGCATGCATGTTCATCTCTTAGCATTTTGAAGTGTTTTCATGTTAGTTCTTGCATGCAAGCCCATAATCTAGCTTTAGTTCATGAATTCATCCTATGTTTGAACTCAATTTTACATTTGTTCATGTTTTAGAGCATTGGATTTAAAATAAACACTTGCATGTTACAATTAAGCTTTGTTCTTGAGGTTTTACTTGAAATTGTGTTTAATTGATTCACCCTTGGGCTTTGATTTTACAAATTGATCTTTGAAACATCTTATACTATGAGTTTACAAGTGTTTTCCAGAAAATGGGCCCAAGAGGTCGAGTTTTGAGGTGTTGAATGCTTGGTTTGAGCTTGGGAGGCAAATCTGGAAATTCCAGAATTTGGCTTTCTCGCTAGAGCGAAGGATCCACGCTCGAGCGACCATCATTTGTTCAGAGCTCCGCTCGAGCGAAGGAATGGTGGCTCGAGCATAAATTGCAAGCTCTCAGGTTTTTCGTACACGCAGACGCACGCTCGCGCGACGAGACCTACGATTGAGCAAAGAGCTGTGTCTCACGCTCGAGCGAGCATCGAGCGTGCATCGAGTGTAAAATTTCAACAACCAGTACTTTTGCATTTTTACAGACCGCTCGAGTGAAAGAGTCTACGCTCGAGCGAGTCCTCTGTTTTGACATGCTCGCTCGAGTGAAGGATGATACGCTCGAGCGAGACCCCTGTTTTCAGCAAATTTTGAAAAATGTTTTCCAAGGCATCTTTGCATCCTCATTCCATCCTAGGCATTCCTAGGCCATGTTTAAGACTCTATAGTGAGGATTTAAGGTTAAAAACACATTAAGAACCAACGACGTAAGTTTGTGCAATTAGAAGGTGTGTTTCAAGTGTGTGTCCGTTATGTGTTATGTAGGTCACGTGCCGTGTATTGTGTGATCAATCTGCTCCGTCTGTCTGTTTCAAGGCCAACTGTGAGTAATAATTTAGTGAAGTTATTTTCAAACTATATCTACTTTCTGTGTGATAAAACAAGATCTGTTTTCCGAAATGATATGTTCTGTACAATGAATGATTGTTCAATTTCTGATATGTATTCGTGACATCCTTAGCATCATGTGATATATGTTGGCTGTTACCCGGTATCGGAGGTTCCTTTATGGAACTTATTTCTATCTGCACTCTGTTACCCGTACCGGAGGCCTCGTTATAGGGGCTCAGCTTCTGTTCTGTTACCCGGATTCAGAGGTTCCTTTATGGAACTGGTTATTCGTAACCTTACGCGTATGCGTTCTGTTCTATTATGTTATGTTAATGCTAACGGGTGTATCACGTAAATTTAATCATGGCTTATAATTTCTGTCTGTATATGATCTGGACAAATGATGCTTTTGATATAAATCTACATTATGTTTTCTGAATCTGTACGAACTCATTTCATTGAAACCCTTTACTCTATTGTTATTCAGTGGGCTTTCGCTCACAATTTATATTATATATGTAGGTGAGCCGGCACACGACCAGGGCCAGAGTTGACGGCCTTCTGTTCTGTTTTTGTCAGCCAACTATTGTGCCTCCCGAGGAGGTTCCGAACAAAGCCTAATGCCATGGCTGTTTTTGTTTCCATTCTAGTCTTTGTGGATGTACTATAAAGTCAGGTCCTGGGAAGTACCTTTTGTAAATACATTGTAAATATCTGTATCCAGACTGGCATGTTCATGTTTATATAAATAAGATTTAAAATGTTCTGTCCTATGTACGTTATCACAGCTCATTGGACCTTGTCTGTTTTGTATTATTACTTCCGCAGCCCCTTATTATTTGCTAATCTGTTCAGAGGCCTTTGGTAATCCACGAATTACTGGCCGGTTACGGTGCTAAACCTACAGGGGTGGGTTTGGGTCGTGACAATCTCGCTCTTTGTGGCGTAGGAGTGAGCGTGTTGGATGGCTTGTAAAGAAGTAACACAAGTTAGGAAAATTTCACTAAGTGTGGAAAGATTGTCAAAGTGGAAGGCAGAATACTTACCAAAACCAAATGCTGCATCATATAGGCAAAGTCTTCATATTCGTGTAGCTTGGCCATTCGGTTCATGTCCTCGGGCAGAAGAACTGCTGTGGACAGGGCCGCACCGACCTCAAGATTGGCAGCACTGTCATCGGCGGTAGGAGGTCTGTCGTCGAGCATGATCTCGAGCGCCCAGACTAGGCCTCGGGAAAAGCTGCTGCCCTCTTGGTGGTCTAACCTCAGCTTTTAAGCAGTTGGGGCCTCAGAAGGTGGGTCCTTGGCGGGACGCTTTTCTGCCAAAGGAGTGCTCTTCTCAGCCTCGACTAACTTTGAAATGGGCACAGTGTCCTCAGAATCGATCTGAGTCAGTGTGGCCTTCACCTTGGCCTTCTTCACACATTTTGGCTTAGGGGTTGGCTGAGGGAAGGATGAAGACTGGACGTTGACAACGCCAAGAAGGTGGGCGAGCAAATCTTTGAGTACTGCAAGTTTTCGGCCTATCTCATCGGCAGCTACGACAACGGTGACCTTAGTGCCGAAATGGATCACTGGAAGTACAGTTGGGGGGTTGGCTGGATCGTATGAGGACGCCTCAACACTTCGGCGTCTTCAGCTTCGAGTTCGGCCTGCTGGTGCGAACAGTGGAGGTCGACGTCGGCGTCGGCATTGGCGTTGAGAGGGTGGAATCAATTGTGGAGCTGAAGTAGATGGCTGTTCTGCTGGGGCAAAGGTCGATCCCTGACCCGACCGAGGTGACAAAATTATAGCAGGAGTTGTAGCCGAAGGAGGGGACTTGCTCTTCTTCGGGATGTCGAGCAAGGTGGATTTGTAAGTCGGGATAAAATTCAGGAGTAGAGGAGCTTTGCGCTGATTGATAGGCAAGTTCAGTAACTTCTTGAAGTCCTTGCTTGGAAAGAATATTTTGCGGAAGTCCTTTAGTAGCTGAGGAAAAGCTACAAAATAAAACAAACAGACGTTATAGCATACAAAAATATCAAAATTAAAAAGACTTGAAAGCAAGTAAAGGTGACACATGGCTCTTACCATCTCCCTATCTGAAAATTGATCGGCTTAGGGGATAGAGGTGAAGGTCCTCATCTGGTGAGAATTCCCAGTTGCCCGAGACGATGAAGTAATCGTCTCCAACACCCTTGTTGGAGTCTGGGAGGTCAGCGACAAGTTTGTATTCCATGGACCTCAGCTTAAGGTAGTAAATGTAGCCTTTTTCTGACTTAAGGCCACACGTGGTGTAGCAGTACTAGATGTCGGCAAGAGTAACCCTAGCGTTCTCTTTTTTGGCTAAGGCAATTATACCATTGATAACTCGGTAAGAGTTAATGGCAAGCTATATTAGGTTCAATTTGTAATAGTGAAGGACTTCTCGGAAGAGGATGTCAAGAGGGAACCTAAGTCCACACTCTATGAAGGCTACTACTGGGAAGGGCACGGAGTCGTCTTTGAGCATGATGGAGTCCTCCTCCCCAGCCAACCTGAGATGAACATCGGCAGGGATGGCAAACTCCTGCCTGAAATATTCTAGCTTAGTTGGGGTGTCTACCCTCCACCTCCACATACCCAGGACGTCGGCCTAGTGGGGAATTTTTTGGATTTCAGAAGGAAGTGGTTTGGTAGGGTTTAAAGGACCTCGGCTAAAACCTAAACGTGTGTTAAGGCAAATTTTTCTGCAGATCTAAAGGGTTTTAGGTTATATTTTCCTAAAGATCAAGTTTCTAAAACAAATCCCAAGCCTAAGACTATGGGAACAAGAATTGAGGGCAAGAAATCTAGAAAAAGACATAGAAAACAGAGAAGAATAGTGATTCAGACTCAAGAAAACCAAAAGGGGTTCAAGAACATTGCATAAAATGTAAATATGCACGAATCAAGAATAGTAATGAAATATCAAGAACACTGTGACAAAGTGTGTACAAGGGTGTGAGGCCAAGATCAATGGCAAAATGAACAAATATGTGAGCAGTGTGTGTGTACACAGGTAGAGATTGGGCAAAAGCAAAATCATGAGACAAACATACCCAAAAACATGATGAAATATGAAACACAGACAAAGACTGAAGAACATGAATGGATTCACCATGGCAATGAACAGAAGCAATAGAGTTTGAAACTAAAGAGGGGAAGGAAATAGTGACATACTGACGAAAGTGAAACTGGTGTGAAGTACGCTGGGGTTAGTGGATAGCAATGGGCGAAGAAGAGCAGCAAGAACTTCACTGGAAGAGGTGAATAGAGTAGTTGCAGAAAGCTTCGAGGCAACAATGGAGGATTTAGGGGAGAAAGTTAGAGAGAGCGAGCTTGAACGAAAACGGAGATGTGAAGTGAAAAGACGAAGAGAGAGAAAAGTGATTTTGTCAAAACACGAAAAGGCGGCAAATCACAATTAGTGTGCCTAGGATGACGTGCTTGTCTGATGGCGCACACAAATGCGATGCGACTTAATGGCGCGTGTCAGGTACGGTTCAGTGGGGGAAGAGACGCGTGTCAAAAACGGTTGAAATTACTGTGCGTGACAGCTTATACGCGTGTTGAAGCTCTTGGAGTTCTTGATTCAATGAAGCAAAGACCTCAGCTAGAAGGACGATCTCGGCTAAATAACTTGAACAAACTTGGTTATTGGTTCTAAAGCATTGGTGAATAGTTCTAAAGCATTGGTGAAAACAGACTATAAGTCTTGGTCATAGTGAGCTGACGAGCAATGACCTCGGAAATGAAGGATAAAACAAGTTTAGCCGATGTGCTAAATGGAAGAAATGATATAGGTTCCATCACCTCAGGATGCTGAGGTAATAGAACCTAGGGGGCAGTTGTGGGGATATATTTTTCTAATGACAGCACGTGGCCAAGGTGGCACCGAAGTGCCAGCCAAGGTGCCACATGCCCTGGTCATGGCGCCGAGGTGATCTCGGCTAGGCTGAGGTTATCTGCGGAGATACCGGAATCTGAGATGAGCGGATAAGGGATAAGAGTCCTAGAAAGATGAAGGACCTCAGCCTGGATAAGGATAAAACTCTTAGGAAGTTTATCTTTATCAATTGGAGAGTCCATGACGAGCATTGAGCCAGAGTCCATTGAAGCTAGGCTTCTACGAGGACCAGGTTAGTATAGACTATAAAAGAAAGGCACCCTCGTGGGTCTAAAGTACGCTTTTTGTGTTATGAATAGTGAGTTAAGCACTTTTGCTATCTTTGAGAGATAACCAACTTGATCGTTGGAGTGCCCCCGGGTGAACGAACCACCGCCGGAATCTCATCTTTCTATGACAGGTCGTTCGGGTGCAATCTATTCTGCTGGTGTTCTCTAGCTGAGTACCTGTTTGGGCAGTGTGGTCAGAAAACAGCACACACAACAATATTAATATAATGTGTCTTAACATTAATATATAATTTTAATAAATTGCTGACAATGACACATAATATAGTACAAATAAATAGGAGTGGTCATTCACCCACTAGGCCGGATTTGGGTCGAGCCGACACTACTTAATAAAAAATTATGTTTGTTTAAGTCCATTTTGACATTACGCCGAGTCCGTCGCTTTGAGAATTGTCACCTATCAATGCATGATATATTGATGAGACTTAACGCGTATCTACCTCCCTTTTTGTGTCTCCATGATAAGAGGGAGGTGTGGTCATATTCATAGCATTTATTATTTTTTTTTTCACAAATAAACAAAGACCTATCAAGCAATTAACAGTTAAAGATTTAATACCATATTAATTAAAGCATTATAAAGTTTTTTAAACCAAACACACCTATAATTCTATAAGTTCAAAGTTTTTAAAACCAAATTATTAGTAGTACATCAATTTTTTATTTTTATTTTCATAAAAAAGACCATGATTTAAATTTCAAACTTCTCCCTCTCTTTCATTATCATCTTTTGAAGAGTTAAAATAACCATTAAGCATTATTTCTAATGATACTAAGTTTCCTACATTATCAATAAATAAATTATTAACATGAAATAAATATCAAAATAAAAAATTATACAATTAAAAGAGTACATATGTATATATATTTTTAATCTATTATATAAATTAGTTAATTTATTAAATTAAATATGTAGCAGGTCAGGATGGATCAGAAATACAATTCTCAAGCCTAGATCATTTATTAATCGGGCTAAAAATATCAAGTCAGTCCAATTTTATAGATTAAAATTATATTTCGAAACTCGAAAAAAATAAGACTTAATTGGATAGGTGAGGCGGGCTAACGGATTGATACCCACCCTTACAAATAAATGATTTTTGTAACAAGATTGTGATTCTATATATTATGTGATTATAATGGCAGATTCTCATTACAATTGTGAAATAATCGCATTAATTGATTTTTTCTTAATTTATATTCACTGATCAACCAGTAAACTCAATAGGTTTTCACTGGGTGAGGTTCAAAGCCAAAAGCTACCTTCTCTAATGTTGGGGTTAGTCTGTTATACTTTCTCTCCAAGTCATTATTGTTGAACGGTGTCCGTATGTTGAGTCATTCAGTCAATTTTTATTCATGTGTGGGATTGTTGGAAAAAATGGATTTTTGGTGACTTTAATTAAATAGTAAAATAGGTCGCAACCATGTATTGTGTTGGGTCTAAGTGAGTCTAGATACTTTGCAATGAGATCTTTACACCACAAAAAGAATGGCCAAAAATCATTAAGAATTGAATGAGAAATTGTCTCATGAAGTCAGCTTCATGAAAGAGATATTGGGATTAGTGTGTAACATCTATCTCACATTGATTGTAGAGGAATGCATTGAAGAGTATTTTAATCCCTTTTTGGCTAAAGTGTGTGAGCCTTTTGGGCATTCAAATTTTTCAACTTTCCGAAGGAAGAGAGTTATGGATGCTTCATAGGATGGGCTTGGGTCCATGTTGGTTCTGGCAAAAGTACCACACGCGTGCACGCGCCGTCTGCCCGCCTGATCTGGGTCCGTGGGCTTGGCTTAAGGCTATAGGCTATAGGGCTTGGGCTTGGTTTGGTGGTCCACCAAACTCTAAATATATTCTTTTACAAACCTAGGGTTTGGTGTGGCTATTGTAGGATTATTATACACATGTGTATAATATGTTTGTAACTCCTGCTATATTGCAGAGGTTAATGGTGCATTAGTGACTAGCTTAAAGGCTGGAGGCTCCTCCTCTCTCCCCTATACATGTATAATTGAGACCCTCCTGTCAAGTCTCAACACAGAAATTTTTGCTTCCATTTTTACAAGTCAGTTTGCCAGAAAGTTCCTACAGTGAGAGAGTGCTGCCACGGTTTTTGTTTAGTAAGCTAGACAGAGAGTGCTTCTGCCGTAGCTGGTTTTTTGACTGTCGTATCCTAGGAGACAAACGTCGGAATTCCTCAAGCACTCGATCGTGAGGCGGAGAAAATCTGTTTTAAGGAAACTGCTTCCGTGTAGGCTTCGGTTTGCTTTCTTTACCATTTTATTGTATTGGGTATTTCTGTTGTAATTTAGTTATAATTCTTAGCATGTATTCTTGGTATATAATTTTGATTTATTCGTGAATCTAATTGTTTAATTTCACAATTTGGGCAATAACTCCAATTTGGAGAAACAAATATGGACATAACTTTTCTTTGCGACTATGTGAGACTTTATAGACTACACAGGAATGATATCATCTTCAATAGAGCTCAATCTAGTCGGATTGATGTTGTGGATTTGATCAAGATCAGGGAAGTTTTTTGGGTATTCGATCAAACAAATGAATCCAATTTGCTCTTGTTGAATGGTTTTTTATCAATAGAAAATATGGTATATAAAACAACTATTATTGCCAATATCCAAAGCATAAGTAATTAGTACATATGTTTGTAACATTACATACTAATACATAATTAACATTTGAATAACAAAGCTTTACGGTAAATATCTAGCATGGACAAGCATTGAATGTATAGTTTATATTTCATTACATGATATGTAATAGTGGATAGACGTCAAAAAATAAAGCTATGCCACTCCCACTATCTAAAAATGTCGCTGTTAAGGTTGAAGCATCATCCAAAGCCTCAGTCAAATCAGTTGTATTGTATTCAACTTCTTCATAGTGTTAGTGAATGGTTGAACTTTCTTGTGACATTCTAATTCCTTCCAACTCAACTGCTATATCTTTCATTGTAGGCCTCTTCTTCCCATTCAAGTTTAGGCATCTTTTTGCGAGGTAAGCAACAACAATCATCTCTTTTGTCTGACCGTTCTTGACAATCCGTGGATCAAGAATCTCTAGTAGACAATTTTCCTCCATTGATTCCATAAAATGTGTGACTAAACTCCTACTTTCTTCGGATTTAGTGGAAGAGATTGGGTTTTGCCCAGTTAAAAGCTCAACAATAACAACTCCGAAACTATAAACATCACTTTTATCAGTAAATTGGCTCGATTGAAAGTGCTCTGGATCCAAGTACCCAAATGTCCCCTATACTCATGTGGTCAAATGAGTATTATCAACATCAATTGATTTTGAAGTTCCAAAGTTAGAAACTTTTGCTTTGTATTTATCATCTAGGAGTATGTTGGTTGACTTCATGTCTCGATGATAGATGGGTATGGAAGCTGCACAATGCAAGTAGGAAAGAGCTTCGGCAACTTTCGTGGCAATCCGAAAGCGCATTTCCCATGAAAGTGGGATTCCTCGTTTGGATCATGAATATGTTCAGAGAGTGTTCCATTTTGAATGAACTCATATATTAGCATAGGAACGCCTGTCTCTAAATAACAACCTAAGAGCTTGACTATATTCCTGTGGACAATTTGTGAAAGAATGACGACTTCATTGATGAATTCCTCAACTTGTCCCTCGTCGACAACCTTAGACTTTTTAACAGCTATGATTCTTGCATCTGACAACATTCCTTTGTAAACAGTACCTGTTGGAAAAAGAATTGAAAGTAAGTGGTTGATTTAAAAATTTAGAAAAATAAACAATAAAGATATCTTATTCAAATTAGAGAAAACAAAAATCATAAATTTTGCTGCAAATCAAATCTGGATTTATGAAATAGCATAACTACTTAATTATGGTTAAATTAATTAGGAAAGATTGTAGTTGATTTTTCAATAAAAATATTATGATAAATATTGACTCATATGCGCGCTCACCACGCTACATACAAGTCCAATACACGTGTCTGTATGTATATGTAAATATATTATACGAGTGTTGTGCTGACTTTTGGCATAAAAAAAATTATAGTGCCCTCATATTCTTGACCCTTATCCAACCCAAAGAAGGATCCATGTATAAAAGGTCTCAAGATGTTTGATAATAAATCAATGCAAAATAAGAAATTAGTAGTAAGCTTTAGATAATGAAAGGATAACAAAACTGTACCTTGGCCTCCTTGGCCGAGAATATGATCTTCATGGTAATGATCGGTGGCTTTCTCCAACTCCTTCAAATTAAACAATTTGATTTTTTCACTGCCATCAACTGAAGATAGCTTGCGTTGTAGCAAGAAACCACCATTTTGCTTGAAGCAATTTCCTTGCATTTCTTGTTATTTATTTTCTTCATTACTTTGTACAGCCACCAAGAAGCAATAAGTAAAAACAATAATCCTGCTGATCCAGCACAAACACCTGTAGAGAACTCAACTCCAGAATCAATATATATATATATATATATAGAACCAAAATTAAAAAATTAATATTTAAATCTCAAGTCTAGCAAAAATTTTAATTATTTTTTAATTTTATAAAGTCATGTGTAATTCAAATGAAATGGATGGTATATATATTCAAAGTTGATGTTGTGTGGACATACTCAAAATGCATCAACTCTATACACTTTATTTTTCTGAGTACTAACAAATTTACAAAAAATCTATCCTTACATTAAAAAATAACAATAAAAATGGACATTTTTTTTCGTAAACATAACTTATGCTGAATTATTTGGACACAAAATTTGAAACAAAGAAAAAAAAAAAAGAGAGCTGATTTTAAACTCTATCAAGATTATGGTTGTCAAAAGCAATTGTATATAATATTTATTTTGTTAAAAAAATAACATTAATTTATTAGAATTATTTATTTTTTTGTGATTTAAAAATTTTAAATTAAAGAAGTTATTAAAAAAGAATGATAAATAATGATAAGAGTAATTTTTTTAACATAAATTTTAATCAAGTTTTTAAATCATTACTCCAATCAATATTTCTAATTTAAAAAAATTATTAAACGGGAATGTTAAATATTGATAAGAGTACCTTTTTTTTTTAAACATAAATTTTAATCAAGTTTTTAAATCAGTAATGACTTAAAAGCAGAAAGGAAAAGGCAGAGTAATACTGTAATAGAATTATCAGGCAGATCCATACGGGACTTTGTTCTTACTTTAACTGAGCTCTCCATTAGCGAACAATGGGATTGATCCCCGAATTAGTTGGTCCACCAGGTTGGATACTGAGTTATCAAGAAAAAAAATACTATAATAGGACTAGAGGATAAGCGACTTATTTGGTGCAATTTTTTGAAAGTTGAAAATTGATATTTAAAAATCCAAATAGGCATGTCTCCTTCTTCCGAAGTCGAAATTAGATCAATTTTGTATCTAAACCGAAGCCTCGGAACTAAACTTTCTAAGAGAGTGCTTCTGCCGTAGCTGGTTTTTTGACCGTCATATCCTGGGAGACAGAAGCTGGAATTCCTCAAGAACTCGACCCGTGAGGCAGTGAAAATCTGTTTTAAGGAAACTGCTACCATGCAGGCTTCGGTTTACTTTCTTTACCATTTTTTTGTATTGGGTATTTCTGTTGTAATTTAGTTATAATTCTCAACATGTGTTCTTGGTATATAATTTTGATTTGTTCGTGAATCTAATTGTTTAATTTCAGAATTTGGACAATAACTCCAATTTGGAGAAACAAATATGGACAAAACTTTTCTTTGGGACTATGTGAGACTTTATGGACTACACAAGAATGATATCATCTTCAATAGAGCTCTATCTAGTTGGATTGATGTTGTGGATTTGACCAAGATCAGAGAAACTTTTTGGGTGTTCGATTAATGAAATGAATCTAGTTTGTTCTAAGTGAATGAATTTATCAATATGAATTATGGTATAGAAAACTACTATTATTGCCAATCCAATGCATAAGTTATTAGTACAAATTTGTAACATTACATACTAGTACATAATTAACATTTGAATAACAAAGCATTATGGTAAATATCTAGCATGGACAAGCATTGTATGTATAGTTTAGACTTCACTACTTGGTATGCAATAATGGTTGGATATCGAATGATAAAGTTGTACCACTCCCACTATCTAAGAATGTCCATGTTGAGGTTGAAGCAACATCCCAAGCCTCAGTCAAATCAGTTGTATTGTATTCAACTTCTTCATAGTGTTGATGGCTGGTTGGACCTCCTTGTGACATTCTAATTCCTTCAAACTCAACTGATACATCTTTCATTGTAGGCCTCTTCTTCCCATTCAAGTTTAGGCATCTTCTTGCAAGGTGAGCAACATCAATCATCTCTTCTCTCCGATCCTCCTTCAAAATCCGTGGATCAAGAATCTCAAGTAGATGATTTTCCTCAATTGATTCCATGAAATGCGTGACTAAACTCCTACTTTCTTGAGATCTAGTGAATGAGATTGGTTTTAGCCCAGTTAAAAGCTCAACAATAACAACTCCAAAACTGTAAACATCACTTTTATCGGTAAATTGGCTTGATTGGAAGTACTCTGGATCCAAGTACCCAAATGTCCCCTGTACTAGAGTGGTCAAGTGAGTTTGATCGACGGCGACCGATCTTGAAGTTCCAAAGTCAGAAACATTGCCTTATGTGTTTCATCCAACATGATGTTGGTGGACTTAATGTCTCGATGATAGATGGGTATGGACGCTGCATAGTGTAAGTAGGAAAGAGCTCCCATAACTTCTATAGCAATTCGAACACGCATCTCCCATGATAATGGGAACTCCTCATTTGGTTCATGAATATGCTAAAAGAGTGTTCCATTTGGGATGAACTCATATACTAGTAGAGGAATGTCTGTCTCTAAACAACAATCCAAGAGCTTGACAATATTTCTATGGTTAATTTGTGAAAGAATGACGACCTCATTGATGAATTGCTCAACTTTTCCTTCGTCGACAACCTTGGACCTTTAACAGCGACGATTTTTCCATCTAACAACATGCCTTCGTAAACAGTACCTTGGCCTTCTTGGCCAAGGATACGATCCTCGTTGTAATGATCAGTGGTATGATCCTCGTTGTAATGATCAGTGGCTTTCTCCAACTCCTCTGAATTAAACAGCTTGGTTTTTTCAACACTGCCATCACTTGAAGACACTTCTTGTTGTAGCAAGAAACCACCATTCCACTTAAAGAAATTTTCCTTGTGTTTCATGTCATTTCTTTTCTTTATTACTTTGGTTAACCACCAAAATAGCAACAAGTAAAAGCAATAATCCTCCTGATCCAGCACAAACACCTATAGAGAATTCACCTAAATTATCAATATAGAAGTACAGATTACTTTAATTGAAGATTTAGAAGCACATATGGTGGTTGAATTGATAGAAACAAAGAAATCGTGAGGTTACCATCAAATCAGTGCCCATGCATAATTATTCAGTAGTTATGGATTACAATAAATTATTATTTACTTAAACTCTAAACCAATGACATAGCAGGAAAATTTGATGAGTGTGACAATAGCGACTTACCTTTGGAGGCAAGGAATGTTAGCATAATTTATCATTTTTATTTATTGGGTTGAAAATATAATATAAATAATAAAGTTATCGATGTCTCTAATAGTTTGAGTTTTTAGATGAGTTCATGATTAATAATTCAATATGGTATCGGAGTACATAATAAATCGTGTGTCTGAACCTAACTGCTTATCCAATAATTAAAAAATATTTGCACGTGTTTGGCTTGCTATTACTTAACTTTTAGATGAATTGATAGTTAAGAATTCAATATACGGGAACATCTCATAGGCAATATCATAAGATATTAAGGAATTATTTAATAATTTTCCGTGCCAAACTTCTGCATCAATAAATGTTTTGTTGAATGGTTAATCTCTTCCATTTGTTTCTTTTTCCATTCGAAGGCTAAAAAGGTTGTTTTACTAGTCTATTGTCTGGTAAAAAAAAAACCATTTGTTATGAAAGTGGATTATTTTTGTTCAATTAAATGTTGGGGAGAAATAACATAGGTGATCATTTAACAAAAATTTAAAAAGTTAAAGATTAAATTAACATGATGAAAATATCAAAGAATAAAATAAAAATAAAATATATATTTTGATGACTCACAATATATTTAATTCAAATTTATTTTATGATTGAATATTATTGATATTTTAAATTCAAATAATTATTAAAAAATTTATATAATAGTTCATATTTATGGAGTTAAGTTGATAGATTTGATTTAAATATTTATTTGAGTCCAAAAAATTGATTTTATAGCCATAACCCACGTAGCAAATTTTAAGAAAAATTACTGAAACATCACTCTCTAACTTTGAGTAGTAGGAGAGGCCCAATATATTTTTTCTTATTAGTTAAGATCTATCAATAATATTGTTATGGTAGTTAGGGTCCTTCGTACTAGAAAATTTTTCTTCATACGGAGAAAGTTTTATGAAGATCTAAAATTTCTCTGTAAAGAGCTGAATTTTTTGTAAAAATGTTAAAAGATCCCAATTCCAATAAAACTATTGCATGTCATTAATCTTATAAAATTTTAATATTAGAAACCTTAAACTAAAAATCACCAAATTTCAACACTCTCAAATTCTTTTTATTTTTTATTTTTTTGATTTGTGCAACAAAATGAAAAATCTAATAACAAGGGTTTAAGAATAGCCTCAAGCATTTTTAGCATTCATTTAGCCCCCCAACCAAGTTATCTTCACCCGAATAGTGCCATGTCATTGTAATCAATAACTAGTCAACCAAAAACATAAAAGGCGGTAACTCTTCCAAACACTTCTAAGGAAAATGAGCTTACCAATGATAATAATTTTTGATTTGTTGCACAAAGCAAGCCAAGGAACTTCTGAGCACCCGACGGCATACAATTGCAATAAATTCTACGAGATAAAAAAAACGCAGTTACCAACCAAAAAACAAAGTGAAACAATTTTTTATACATTGAAAATTATATTGACACAATTTAAATATTAGAGATCAAAATTACACAAGACTCATACTAAAAACCAAAAATCTAATTAACCCCATTTTTTGCTTCTCGATGTGTGTGTAAAAGAGCAAGGTTACCAACCAATCTTGTTTATAATTTTATTTTTCAACACAATATTAGTGTAATGTGCCTCGCCATTAATGTATAATTTTATTGGAGTGCTGACAACTAGACTGATAGTAACACATAATATAGTACAAATAAATGGTTATTATAGTAGGATTGTGATTCTATCTATAGATATCCATTATATATTTGAAATAACCACATCAATTGA
>NW_021027046.1:1492539-1517566 GCF_004153795.1 Camellia sinensis | reverse complement strand
TAAAAAAGATGATATATGCTGGTTGGTTTTTATTTTCAAAAACAGATATAGATGTTACAATACAGAGGCATGCAATCTCTACTATTGTTCTGTTAATAGTTTTGATGGTTTGAATTGTTTTTATATTTTAAGAACCACATATTGTAATACTTTATGTGGATGAGGCATGATGTGATTGTAATATGTGGATGAAACATACAGTGATTGTAATATTTTAAAGTTTCAAAAAAAATTTCTTTGGATGAGACATACAGTGATTATAATACTTTTTTAAATCATTGACTGGAATATCATTTTTTTTTTTAAGAAGTGCACAAGTTGAATTATGTTAAAAATTTATAAAATTTTAAACCACCAAACCAATTCGCATCCATCCACCAATCCGCTCAATCCACATCCGCCAAATTAGCAGACGGATGCGGATTGATTTTCTCTAATCTGCGACTCTCTTAATGTCATAGCATTATCCCACGTTTCTCTTCAACAACTGCTCTATGTAGTTTTTTCCTTCAATTGGCAACTGCTGGATACTTCAACTTATAACCACATTCTTTGCTCATTATGGGTTCTATGCACATCATAGATTTACAAGTTCCTCACCACCTATATGCCCCACGTTGACCCACGTGATATTTGTGGCCATAATTTTACGTTAAAAATAATTTATGGTCTGAATTGACATATCAAAATTAATAAGGCACAATTAATGAGATTAGATTTGGCCATGATCGACAGACCAAAATTAACATGTTACAATCAATAAAATTATATTTTGCCTCGATTGGCAAAAAAAATATTTATAATGCAAACACTTTCATATTTATTTAAAAAATGGTTTGAAAATAAATGAGGATCATGCAGTTGATCCAATATTTCGCCCAAAATCCTCAAATCATTCCAAGTAAATATGAAATGTGAAGTCATCTCTCAAAATAAATAATTCGGAGTCAAAGAAGTAGAAATTTACAATGTACACCCTTTCAAATGATATATATTTTGTACAAAAGTTATGATTTTTTATGATGAACGTTATGAATAGCGAATTTATAATGTGCACCACAAAGTTAGGAATGATAAGGTTATAACATTTTGTGATTTTTGTTAGGACACTTTGAAATTTTGTTATAACATGTTTCAATGAAAAAAAGTTATAACTTTTGTAGTGAAAATGTTATGACATTTTGAGTTTAAATTATGAAATTTTGTGAAAAAATTATAAAAGACATATTATATACACCTTTTTGAGAATACACATTTCAACCTCTCCCGTCAAAGAATGAACTGTTTCCACATGACTCGCCCTACATCCCCCAAATAAACTTCCATAATGCGAATTAATTACTAAATTATTTATTAATCATTGTCTAGCATAACAATTTTTTTTAGAAAAAATACTAGTAAATTTATACTTGTTATCACTAGCCATATCTATGTGGGTGTTTGGGATGTTACTATTTTAGTAGGCTATTTTAGTTTTTAGCTATTTTAGAAGGATAAAATTTTTGTGTTTGGCAAGATAGTTAGATTTTTTTATAATTGGATGTGATCTTTGTAAGAGAAAAAGTGAAATGATTATGAATTTGATGTGATATTTTATCTTATTAAATATTTTAGTCTATTTTGTTTTTTAGTGTTATTTTAGTCAAAAAAAACTAAAAAAATTTCTTCCCAAACACCATACATCTCCGGATTTGGCCACCTTGAACTTTTAAGATGAAAAAAGAAAAAGAACCAAAGTAGCCCGAAGTGAATTGTAAAAAATAAAAAATAAATATTTAAGTTTTATATCGTGTTCATATTTTTTTAAATAAAATTTTTAATAAATCTATATCCAAATACAATTTAAAATATAAAAGATTACATAATTTAAATCATGGACATCATGTTGAACATGAAAGTTTTTCAACCTCCGAAATGATTTCCATTTTTCACAAAAGTAGGAAAATGGGATTTGAAATTCAGAATGAAGCAATGCTTGAATCATTCGAAAAATTGATATGATTGGTTAAGATTTCATAACTGAAATCAAAAGTATGAAGCAATCGGAAGAATCATTCCAAAAAAAAATTCATAAAAGGCTTAGAAAAGTTTTTGTATGTAATCTCCATACTCTGTGTAAGAGAGAGTGTGATTTTTTATTTTTTATTTATTTTTTATCAAGTAATTACAAATTTAACACAATTATATTTATCAGACCACTAATTGAATAGTAATTAAAAAGTTAACGATCACCAAACCCAACAACATTCACCACTGGATACAACCTATAATTGAGAGAAATAAACACCACATAATTCAAACTTTTTTTCATAAAAATTTTAATTTTAATTTTGTCAATTTAAACTATAATATTTTAATTTATTTTCAATCTAAACCATTTTTTAAAAATTTTTATTAAGTGAAATTGAAGAAAAATAATAATATTTTAATCATTAAACTTAATAAAAAAATAATATTTTAGATATTTTATGTATACTAATATTCAATTTAATGGTTAAAATCTTCTTTTTATTGATTTTATTTAACAAAAATTTAAGAATAATTTCAAATTAAAAAATAATTTAAAATTGATAAATTTAATCAATTTCTTTTTTCTTTTCTTTTTTTAAATTCTCGCATAGAATTTTATGCATTCATAAGATTGTTGGTTAAAGAAACACGTGATAAAAATGCGTCAGACATTTACCGACAAGCGAAAATTGGAGGAGATAACAATAGACAAAATTGAAATCTTTTTGATAGAAACAATACAATGAAAATTGGCCACTCACGGCAAAAGTCAATTTCTTTATTTTTTGGCTCATTAGTTTGAAATTCTAATCTATGCTCTTTTTAGACCAAAATAATACAATTTGTCTAAATAGATAATTATCTATTAAAATTAATTTATCTTTCTATCTTTTGAAATCAATCTATCTTTTGAAATCATCATTTTTCTATTTGTTAAAATTCACAAAATCTATTTTCTTATCTGTTAAAATTCACGAAACTATCTATATGTTATATCACTCATTCAATACTCACCCTTTCAAATGATACATATTTTGTATAAAAGTTATGATTTTTTATGATGAACGTTATGAATAGCGAATTTATAATGTGCACCACAAAGTTAGGAATGATAAGGTTATAACATTTTGTGATTTTTGTTAGGACACTTTGAAATTTTGTTATAACATGTTTCAGTGAAAAAAAATTATAACTTTTGTAATGAAAAGGTTATGACATTTTGAGTTTTCACATGTCATGTTTGAGAAAAGTATACTGAGGAGTTTTTATTTATTTTTTTGAAGTGTCACATCATGCATGTCACCTTGTCATGTTTGAAAAAAGTATACTAAGGAGTTTTTAATTTTTTTTAGAGTATCACATCATACTTGCTACGTTGTCACGTTTGAGAAAGAGTTTTTAATTTTTTTTAGAGTGTCACATCATACCGCCACGTTGGAGTGTCGCATGTCACGTTTGGAAAAAGTATACTAAGGATTTTTTTTTTTAAAGTGTCATATCATACTTGGCACGTTGTCAAGTTTGGAAAAAGTACACTAAAGAGTTTTTAATTTTTTTTAAGTGTTACATCATACTCACCACGTTGTCACGTTTGAGAAAAATACACTAAATTTTTTTTTTTATGTGTCACATCATACTGTCACGTTGTCACGTTTAAAAAAAATATACTAAATTTTTTTTTTTTTTTAAATATCATATCATACCTGTCATGCTGTTACTAACAAAGATGGCGGGAAAAGTATGGGATTGGTAGTTTGCCCCAAAGTTACCACATTTGGAATTTTACCAAAAGGTTTAAAGGTGGGTGGATTGCCCTAAATTCCAAAAGGTAGGTGGATTACCCGAAGTGGAATGTCGTAATTTTGTCACTAACAAAAAGCACATATTACTATAACTTTCCTAATAATGTTTTATTTCCACTTCATAAATTATAAATAGAAGCAAGGTTAAACAAAAGTTATTCGAAACAAAATGATATATTTTCTAAATAAATAAAAAATTATAAATAGTTTTATAAGATGCATCAAATAATACTTAAATGCTTTTACTAAATTATTAATCATTTTACTAACTTTATTTTTTTTATTCAAAAAATGAATATATAGAAAGTCGCTCCACATATCAACCAATGAGTATTGTCCTTTATTACTCACAACGTATCTGTGGACAATTCTACCACACCTACATTGGAATCGAAACTAAGGCTCTATACGTGCTCCGGGTACTAAGAAGTACGTTTAATTAGTACAAAAGACTATTGAGACTCAAATCTAAGTTTTGAGCGAGAAATTCAAAAGTCTTATCACTGAAACATCCCCTGTTGATATTTTACTAACCATATGGTTGTGACCTACACATAGATGTTAATTCCACTCTCATGTATGTAATTGGTAGGAAAGTAGATGTCTAGTGAAGGTCCATATCATTTTCACAATATATATATATATATATTAGGGGTAAGCAGCGGATATTTCGATTCGCCCAAACTGAACGAACCGAACCGATCTGCCTCATTTTGGACAGATGCGTGATAACGAACGGACGGTTGCAGATTGATTTTTTCCAATCAACCTTGTTTTGGATAGATAGTGGATTTAAAGTTCTTTTGCCCACAATCGAACCACCAAACCGCAAATACTCCTAGTAATTTGTAAGACTTTGTGTTTTCAATTTATTTAAATATTCTGTTTATATTTTTAATTGAAAAAGAGTTTAAATGTTCTATTAAAAAAGAGTTTTCAACTTGAATCTATTTTTGAATTGAAAAAAATAAATGTATTATTTATCTATATCTTTTGGATTTTTAGTAATTTGAAAGATTTTGTATTTTCAATTTGTTTAGATATTTTGTTTGCGTTTTCAATTGAAAAAGAGTTTTCAACTTGAATATATTTTTTGAATTGAGAAAAATAAATGTATTATTTATCTATATTTTTTGATTTTTTAAATCTAACTCTAAAAATAATAAGTAAAAAAGATGATATATGCTGGTTGGTTTTTATTTTCAAAAACAGATATAGATGTTACAATACAGAGGCATGCAATCTCTACTATTGTTCTGTTAATAGTTTTGATGGTTTGAATTGTTTTTATATTTTAAGAACCACATATTATAATACTTTACGTGGATGAGGCATGATGTGATTGTAATATGTGGATGAAACATACAGTGATTGTAATATTTTAAAGTTTCAAAAAAAATTTCTTTGGATGAGACATACAGTGATTATTATACTTTTTTAAATCATTGATTGGAATACCATTTTTTTTTTTTAAGAAATGCACAAGTTGAATTATGTTAAAAATTTATAAAATTTTAAACCACCAAACCAATTCGCATCCATCCGCCAATCCGCTCAATCCACATCCGTCGAATTAGCGGACGGATGCGGATTAATTTTCTCTAATCTGCCACTCTCTCAATGTCATAGCATTATCCCACGTTTCTCTTCAACAACTGCAATATGTAGTTTTTTCCTTCAATTGGCAACTGCTGGATACTTCAACTTATAACCACATTCTTTGCTCATTATGGGTTCTATGCACATCATAGATTTACAAGTTCCTCACCACCTATATGCCCCACGTTGACCCACGTGATATTTGTGGTCATAATTTATGTTAAAAATAATTTATGGTCTGAATTGACATATCAAAATTAATAAGGCACAATTAATGAGATTAGATTTGGCCATGATCGACAGACCAAAATTAACAAGTTACAATCAATAAAATTATATTTTGCCTCGATTGGCAAAAAAAATATCTATGATGCAAACACTTTCATATTTATTTAAAAAATGGTTTGAAAATAAATGAGGATCATGCAGTTGATCCAATATTTCGTCCAAAATCCTCAAATCATTCCAAGTAAATATGAAATGTGAAGTCATCTCTCAAAATAAATAATTCGGAGTCAAAGAAGTAGAAATTTATAATGTACACCCTTTCAAATGATACATATTTTGTATAAAAGTTATGATTTTTTATGATGAACGTTATGAATAGCGAATTTATAATGTGCACCACAAAGTTAGGAATGATAAGGTTATAACATTTTGTGATTTTTGTTAGGACACTTTGAAATTTTGTTGTAACATGTTTCAGTGAAAAAAAATTATAACTTTTGTAATGAAAAGGTTATGACATTTTGAGTTTGAATTATGAAATTTTGTGAAAAAATTATAAAAGACATATTATGTACACCTTTTTGAGAATACACATTGCAACCTCTCCCGTCAAAGAATGAACTGTTTCCACATGACTCGCCCTACATCCCCCAAATAAACTTCCATAATGCGAATTAATTACTAAATTATTTATTAATCATTGTCTAGCATAACAAATTTTTTTAGAAAAAATACTAGTAAATTTATACTTGTTATCACTGGCCAGTGGCCACGTCTATACATCTCCGGATTTGGCCACCATGAACTTTTAAGAGGAAAAAATAAAAAGAAAAAGAATCAAAGTAGCCCGAAGTGAATTGTAAAAAATAAAAAATAAATATTTAAAGTTTTATATCGTGTTCATATTTTTTTAAATAAAATTTTTAATAAATCTATATCCAAATACAATTTAAAATATAAAAGATTACATAATTTAAATCATGGACATCATGTTGAACATGAAAGTTTTTCAACCTCCGAAATGATTTCCATTTTTCACCAAAGTAGGAAAATGGGATTTGAAATTCAGAATGAAGCAATGCTTGAATCATTCGAAAAATTAATATGATTTGTTAAGATTTCATAACTGAAATCAAAAGTATGAAGCAATCGGAAGAATCATTCCAAAAAAAAATTCATAAAAGGCTTAGAAAAGTTTTTGTATGTAATCTCCATACTCTGTGTAAGAGAGAGTGTGATTTTTTATTTTTTATTTATTTTTTATCAAGTAATTACAAATTTAACACAATTATATTTATCAGACCACTAATTGAATAGTAATTAAAAAGTTAACGATCACCAAACCCAACAACATTCACCACTGGATACAACCTATAATTGAGAGAAATAAACACCAAATAATTCAAACTTTTTTCCATAAAAATTTTAATTTTAATTTTGTCAATTTAAACTATAATATTTTAATTTGTTTTCAATCTAAACCATTTTTTAAAAATTTTTATTAAGTGAAATTGAAGAAAAATAATAATATTTTAATCATTAAACTTAATAAAAAAATAATATTTTAGATATTTTATGTATACTAATATTCAATTTAATGGTTAAAATCTTCTTTTTATTGATTTTATTTAACAAAAATTTAAGAATAATTTCAAATTAAAAAATAATTTAAAATTGATAAATTTAATCAATTTCTTTTTCTTTTTTTTTAAATTCTCGCATAGAATTTTATGCATTCATAAGATTGTTGGTTAAAGAAACACGTGATAAAAATGCGTTAGACATTTACCGACAAGCGACAATTGGAGGAGATAATAATAGACAAAATTGAAATCTTTTTGATAGAAACAATACAATGTGCCTGGTTGTTTATTTCATCTTTCAGCTTAATTTAAGTTATTTTGATGTGTTTTGTTTAGCTTATAACTTATAGTTTATAACTTTTTGGAAGTCAAAAATCAGCTTATTGTTTGAGTGGGGCAGAAGATGCTTAATTTATAAGTCAGAAATCAGCTTATGTTCATAGTTATAAACTATAAGCTGTTTAGGCATAAGGTATAAGCACTTTCCCACAGCTCTACCAAACAGGGCCAATGAAAATTGGCCACTCATGGCAAAAGTCAATTTCTTTATTTTTTGGCTCATTAGTTTGAAATTCTAATCTATGCTCTTTTTAGACCAAAATAATACAATTTGTCTAAATAGATAATTATCTATTAAAATTAATTTATCTTTCTATCTTTTGAAATCAATCTATATTTTGAAATCATCATTTTTCTATTTGTTAAAATTCACAAAATCTATTTTCTTATCTGTTAAAATTCACGAAACTATCTATATGTTATATCACTCATTCAATACTGTATCGATTAGTGGCGACTCCAACATTTTTTGCCAATAGTGTCAACTAAAAATTAAAATTTCATAAAAGTGATATTATTACTCCTTTTTCAATAATAAAAAAAAACACACAATATTTTGTGCTTATATGCAAATTTTTGCACAAATATTCAATCTGTCCCTCTGAAGGGGAAAAAAAAGGTATTCAGATTTAAGAGAAATAATAAAAGAAATTAACAAAATTTTGGCTTTATTGCAATTTTTTCTACTAAATAAAAAGTAGAGTGCTTCTCGAGAGTGTGAACAAGTCAACCTTTTGTAAATCCATATCATATTTATTTTCAATAAATCAACAAATAATTTAAAATTCTTAAGTCAAACAAAAGAAAATGAGAAATGCTATTTCTCATCGAATTTATTTCGTCTCTATTGGCTGTATATTTTGTAAAAACTAATTGCAGCTTGACACGTGGTACATGAGGGGCAATTTGGGAAGTTAATACAAGTCTCCAATCAAAGACAGACACGTGACAGGTCATATTAGTTATAATGGATCTATGCAGCATTGGGAAAGCTAAAAGGTGCAAGATGACGTGGCCCAACGGTTACTCACGAATTCAAATTCAAAATCCAAGAGGGAAGCCTAACTGCAAGAATGGCGTAGTGGAACTGACTGTGAGAGAGTATAATCAACAATCATGGGAGGACATTTCGATAGTTGGAAGTCTACTTCGACGGTTACCTTTGGAGAGTATAAATATCAGGGAAGACTCCAAATTGAAGGACTCAGACTCAGATCCAAAAACCAATCACTTACTTCGTATTTTCTTTCCAGTTTTATATTTCCAGTTCTTTACATTTTTCAGTATTTCAATTCCTGTACTGCACTTCTTTTCTTAGGAGTAATTCTCAAGTAGTCATTGCTGTAAATCTTTTCAAGACTGGGTCATTTCATTGTAAGTTCTTATTCACTCTATGAAATTCAGTTACTGAATTGTTCTGTACTTGTTATTTCTTATAAATTTTTTCCTAAAACAAGTTACTAGTAAAAGTCCTCTTCATTGAGGCTGAAAGAACTTCAACACAATCGTTTGATAATTAGTTGGCAATTATAAATTCTGTAAAGATTTATTGATCCTTCCTGGCATGCTTAAAATTATACAATTAACCTTCGAAAGCCAAAAAAATCAACATATATTTCTTGGCTCGCCCAGTGGGACATATTAAAAATGGCTAGAGGTAAAGCAAGAGGAAAAAATGAATACCTGTAAGAGGGTGTGGAATGAGAGGTAGAAATACCTAATATAAAGAGAATGTAATGGATGCACCTGTCCCATTTGATCCTCCACAAATGGTCGAACAAATTGGCACTTCAGAGTACACAACACATGTCTAACACACTGGACAAGGCCATAAGACTGGACCTTCCAATGTCCCTTCTACCCACCCAATAAATCCATGGGGAGGTTTACTAGATGCTATGGGGCAACAATTAATGTATACAATGGAAAGATGGCAACATCCTTTGTGGATCGAGTAAACTCCTATCAACCAATGATTGCACGACAGGCTGAAGAGAACATGAATTCCCTTCATCATAGATTGGCTCGAGACAAACAGCCTATGCAAAATGATGGACAGACCAATGGTCAGCCTAGAAATCATAGTCATGAAAGGTCACCACATGTGTCTCAGTCATGGTATGAAGCTCCTTCAAGACCACTAGCAAACCAAAATGTACCATTACCCACCAGTGAAACCATATAAATTGGTGGATCTAGGCCAGCACGAGGGAATGGTATGAGGATGTTTCCACATCCTATGTTCGAAGCCATACCTGGCACACGGGACTTCATTAATCCTGTGTTTGAATTTACACCCAGGGGGTTTGAGGGATTTCCTATGGCTGGAAGAGAAACAACACATGTTCCTCCTCCTATAGCATCTTTCGTAGGACCTTTCCCAGGACAAATTCCAAGAGGTCAGCCATACCTCCAACATCAATTAGTGCAACAAAGACAGCCAACCTTGAATGTACTCATATATAGACCAAAAGGCCCTCAAGCACATGGAGTTCCTTCAAACTCTATGTTTACTCCTCCAGTAATTGTTCAACCAGCACAAAATATGGTTCCAAGTGACCAAATTGCTGATGTAGTTAGAGAAATGTGTGGATCTATGGCTCGGGGGGTCCATATAGCAGTGTACAGAAAACCTTACCCAGAGTAGGTAGATAGGGTACTTAAGTATCCTAGGGGGTTTAGAATACCAGACTTTGTTCTTTTTTATGGAAATAAGAATCAGTCAACGGTGGATCACATTGCTAAGTTTATAGGCCAGTGTGGTGAGTTCGCCAATAATGATCACATGAAACTGAGACTCTTTCCAAACTCTTTAACTAGAGCAGCCTTCGTATGGTACATAAACCTTACACTTGGCTCTATCCAAACTTGGTAGCAAATGGAAGAAGTTTTTCATGCCCAATTTTTCCAAACAGAACCTAAAGTTTCTATGGCAGAATTGGTAAGATTGAGCCAAAGGCTTGATGAAAAGGCTGCTCAATTTATTGACAAATTTAAAAAGGCACGAAACAAATGCAGGGTCATGCTACCAGAGCCTGAATTTGTAAGATTAGCTCAAAATGGCTTCAAATTTAGGCTTCGAAAGAAGTTTGATTCAATTGAGTTTCAAGACTTAGTAGAGTTAACCTATAAGGTGTCTTGATATGAAACTTTACTCGAGGAAGAACAAAATCGAAGTAATGCATCATATAAGACCTACTATATGGACCCTAATTATGAAATTGATGCAGCAGAGATAGCAGGAAAAGAACCTATGACTTGTGAGGCATTAATTCAGAAAGACAGTACAATAGACCAGCAGTTTAAAAAGAAAAACCTGCATAGGAAGTATTCTTTTGACTTCACAAAAGTAGATGACATTTTTAATCAATTGCTTGCAGCAAATTTCTTAAAGTTACCAGAGGGAGTCAAGATTCCTACCCTTGAAGAACTTAAAGGAAAACTATATTGTAAATGACACAATTCTTGGTCTCATTCAACTAAAAATTGTATTGTTTTCCGAGACAGGATCCAAGAACTGATTCGGAAGGGGAGGCTAAAGTTTCTAGCCAAGTTGGAGAAAGCTATAAGAATTGACACCAACCCGTTTCCAAAGACTGGAGAGGCTGCAGCCAATGTTGGCATGCCAGATTTTCAAAACCTATCATTAAAAGAATTAAAGCAAGTCACTGTACAGATGCATGTGGCTAGCCAGGCTGCTTTCAAGAAGAACACAAGAAGTTCACTAACTGATGGACAAAGCTCTGCAGGCCTAAAAGAAGGCTCTAGTGAAAAGATGTTGGATGATGACTCTCTCGAAGCTGCTATAGTGTAGAAGATGTGTCCCAGGTGCAGCATGTGTTACAAGTGGCTGAAAGGGCTCCCAGTTGATGGGAAGCAGCATTACAAAGAGGTGCAGAAGAACCGAATAACCAGCACCCATAACAAGAGGCCATACCCAACTGGCCCTAGACAACATTCATCATTGGTAACCTCACCAGATACCAGGATGTAATCAAAAGGAAAGAGGCCTCTGTATGAAACTAAGTCACCCAATTATTACAGAGTAGACAACCAGCTTCAAAAGAGGCATGGATTCAGTGCAAGACATGGGACCAGGACTGATAATTGGCCCCCGGGGACTGCTTCGAAGATTGCTTCAAAGAGTAAGGCAACAGCTCCAGCAGCTAGACCAGTGGGCTTATGGGTCCCAAGAGTTTGAGATTAGTTTGTCATGCAGAATAAATCTAAGGAAATGCTTACTCAAAGAAAGGTTTTTGGAGACCGGAGAAGATTGATCAAACCTCCCTTGGTGGCTCCAAACAACTGGATGTTATTAAAGAATCCAAAAACAAGGGAGCCAGATGTGGTTCCTATAATTTCTAGGTCTCAAAGGAGGAGGATCCAATGAAAATACACCCAGTATCAGAGGGATCTGAAAGAAAGTGGAGAGAGCACTTCCATAGCATAAGCAAAAGACCAAACAGATGGAGGGATAGGTTCAAAGCTTGCTCCCAAGATCAAGAGGAATGCCAACATGGAGCAGTTGGCTAAAGTTCATGTTGAACTAAGAGCCAAAGAAAAATCCAATTTAACAGGCCTCGAGAAGGCTTTAATGGAAAGTAATGATGAAACGGATAAAGGGATTGAGTTAGGCCAAGAGAACATTAGCTGGAGATGGAATGTTTGGGGCCTTCATGGATGAACAAACCTTTTTGGTTAACAAGCCAACGGAGGTAGATCACCAACAGATTGCTTCAAAGGAACCTGCTAGCACAGAGATACCAGAGTGCAGCATGGAAAAGACTTTCGAAATAACAGAACAAGCTAGTTTGGAAGTAAAACAAGTACAACTAACAATTCAGTTTGGCTCATTTCCTCCAGTACCAATAAACATGGTATATATACTACCACAGGAGTTTTAGGTTGAAGAGGGAAACCAAGAAGGTCAGGAAGATGACCCCATTCCAGTTTCTAGTGAAGATTCACAGGCCAGCATGATTCAAGATGAGTCTGAAGTGGCCACACCAATGGAAATTGAAGAATAAAGTGAGGAGGTGAGTATTAACCTCTTATATCCCTTCGAGTACCCTACAACATCTATGACTCAACACATTAAGCTTCTGTATATTAAGGCTTACTTCGATGGGATACAAATGAATAGGGTGTTAGTGGACAATGAGGCGGCAATGAACCTGCTTCCAAAGTCCTCCTTGAAGAAATTAGAAAAAAGAAACCCCAGATTAATCCCAATCAACATAACCATTGCTGGTTTCACTGGGGATAAGCAGATGGCTCAGGGCATTCTGCCCATCAAACTGAGTGTGGGAACCAGATATTGTATGACAATATTCTTTGTTATAGACAGTAATGCCAAGTATAATGCTTTGCTTGGCAGAGATTGGATCCACACCAACAAATGTGTGCCTTCCTCTCTACATCAAAAAATAATGATAGCACTATGCAATGGAGAGACAGAGGAGATTAACGCAGACCCCCAACCCTTTATCGTTTGTGCTGATTTTGTAGAGGCCAAGTTATACACTAAATGAGTGACACCACTCAGTGTACAGAGGAAGTCTGATGGAACAGCCAAAGTGATGGCTGATGAGAAAGTAGCACACCTGAAGCACTTAGTGTAGGAGAGGGCTGATGAAGAGTTCGTCACCAAAGATTACAATGATGCCTGGTTATAGGAAAGAAGATAAGAACCAAGAAGCCAAACCCTTGGCCTTAGTCAAGTTTTCAGCATTGGACATGAAGTCAATAGTCCAAAAGGTATATGAACAAAAGAAGGAAGCCATAGTGGTAGGCTGTAATCAGGAGCAACAAAAGACCAGGCCTTTGGCCCTTGATAAGTACTATGCATTGGACATCAATACAAAAGCTCGGGAAATACAGGAAGAAGAAGCATTATGGACAAATTTTGTCTATGAGGAAGAAAACAAAGATGTTGAACTAGAGAAGGTGGGAACATAATAAAATGAAGAAATGGCTTTGAAGGCAGAAGAAGTCAAAGGAGAAGCATCAGTAAGTGCTCAAGTACAAGAACCCTTAGAATAAGTCAATTTAGGAGAAAGTTCTGCACAACAACCCACTTATATCAGTGCTTGGCAAAGTCCTATTGACAGAAAACAGTTATTGGTAGTCCTAAAGAAATATAAGGATTGTTTTGTGTGGTCTTATAATGAACTACTTGGATTAGATAGGTCATTAGTGGAACATAGGCTCCATATGAAGCCTAACTTCAAGCCACACAAGTAGAAACCAAGATAGATGAGACCTGAAGTGGTTCTGAAAGTGAAGGAGGAGATTCTCAGGCTCCTTAAAGCAGGCTTTATTAGAACAAGTAGGTATTTTGAATGGTTGTCTAACATTGTGCCGATGGTTAAAAAGGATGGTAAGATAAGGGTATGCATTGATTTTAGAAATCTAAATTTGGCAATTCTAAAAGATGAATACCCTATGCCTATAATTGATCTATTGGCGGATAGTTCAGTAGAGCACAAGATTTTGTATATGATGGATGAACATTCTAGTTACAACCAGGCCTGCATTGCAAAAGAGGATGTCCACAAGACAATATTTAGGTGTCCTGGGAATATTGACACCTTCAAATGGGTGAAAATGCCATTTGGTCTAAAAAATGCTGGAGTAACATATTAGAAGGAAATGAACACTATCTTTCATGATCTTATTGGAGGATACCTAGAGTGTTACATTGATGATATTGTTGTAAAGTCCCAGTCTATGGAGGAACACTTAGTTTACTTGGTAGCAGCTTTCGAAAGAATGAGAAAGTTCAAGTTGAAGCTTAATTCTCTCAACTGTGCTTTTGGTGTATCAGCTGGAAACTTATTGGGGTATGTAGTGCACAAGAAGGGAATAAAGATTGATCAGAATAAAGCCAAAGCCATCATTGAGACCAAACCTCCATCAAGTAAGAAAGAATCACAAAAGTTCTTTGGTCAGGTTAATTTCTTGCGAAGATTATTTCTAACATTGTAGAGAAAACTAAAGTATTTTCTTCTTTATTAAATTTGAAAAATGAAAAGGAGTTTGTGTGGACAGCAGAGCATCAAACTGCTTTCGAAGGAATTAAAGCCTACTTGGCCAAGCCTCCAATGTTGATGCCATCAATGAGAGACAAGCCCTTGAAGTTATACATTGCTGCAGCAGAAGATTCATTGGCAGTTTTCCTAGCTCAGGACAATGAAAAAGGCAAAGAGCAAGCAGTTTATTACCTTAGTAGATTTTTAAATTCTTGTGAATATAAATATTCAACTATAGAAAAGCTATGCCTTGCATTGTACTTTGCAGCAATGAAATCAAGATATTATCTTTTGCCTACTGTTGTCTTGGTAATTGTAACCGTAGACTTGGTTAAATATATGTTATCTAGACCTATGTTGAGAGAAAAATTGGCAAATAGATATTAGCTCTATTAGAATTTCATCTAGAATATGTCCCCCAAAAGGCAGTAAAATGACAAGTTTTGGCTAACTTCTTATAGATCATCCATGTCAAACAGAAAGCCAAAAGATAATGGACCTTGGTATGGTCAATGTTGAGCCATGGAAAATGTGGTTCGATGGATCAAAAGCCAGTGGTTTGGTTAGAATTGGTGTTATAATTAAATCACCACAGGGGGTAGAAACCACACATGGTTTCAGAGTGGATAAAACTATTTATTCCAATAATCAAGCTAAATATGAAGCTTTAATAATGGGACTTGAGATGCTTATCGGATTACAAGCTCATGCAGTTGATATATTTGGGGATTTCCAATTGGTAATCAACCAAGTAAAAGGAATCTTCAAATGTTAAAGTGCAAGCATGTTCCCTTATTATGTTGTTGCACTGCATTTGCTTTCTCAGTTTCGGATAGCCAATGTGGCTTATATCCCAAGATTCATGAACCATAACGCCAATGATGTAGCTCAAAGGGCCTCGAATTTCAGAATAAAGCGGAATATCCAAGTGGACATAAGTCAAGCAACATATCAGAAGTTAATACCACATTTGGCTAAAAGGGGTATCATGGTAGAAGTTAACCAGAATAATTTAGTAGATGTAGACGTGCCTGAACGTCCCGGCTCCGCACGCGAATAGCGAGAAATCGTTTTGTTCATTAGCTACTATAGTTCGGACTCAATGTCACGGTTCTGAATCTAATCTCATAAAGTACAATGTGAGACCGATAAATCACCAAAGAGTCCAAATCCGGCAAATTGTTTTGGAAAACTGATTTTTATAAAGAAGTGCCAAACATGGACTGCTTTGCTAGATACAGAGTCGCCACCTAAATATTTTATTTTGAAAAAATTTAGGAAACCCTGACTCGTGTCTAAGGCCACGTGTCCGTCATCACCAAAGTTGCCTTAGCTCGGGAACTTGGGTACGAAAGGGGAAGGTCATGCAATGAGCACCCCCGCTCGCCCGATCAAAGATCGGCCTTTACTAGCATGATATTTTGTTTTTGAAAACACGTGTGTTCTTATTCCGGTTATTAATCTATCATTACTACGTGATGCGCACAACATACAAGTATAGACTAAATCGCCTAAGTTGAAACAAAACATCTCATGTTTGTTTGTTTGAAAATGGTTTGAAGGTGCTACTCACAAGTAGGCTAAGACGTGGATTTGCCACCCTCAAGTGGGCTTAGAAAACATGATTTTACCACTTCACAAAGTGGGCTTAAAACTCGAATTTCAATGAATTGTTTCAATTCAAGCAATCCAACCTTCACCCATAGGCATTTATGCAATTAATCACTTAAGCAGTTAGCCTCATGGCAAGCATGCTATCATGGTAACACTCACATACATGCAAGATGCTAAAGCACAAAAGCTCACCTAGTACTCCGAACCAAAACAATAGCTAGTTAGTAATCAATGCATGATCCTAGCTATGTTAAGATGGCTAATGCAACGCATGCAAAATGTAACTAGAAATAGGCTCGGCTATTCTAAGATGGCGTATGAGATGCAATTTGATAATCATGTATTCAAGCAGGAATCGAAATACAATGCAGTTAGTATAATGCGTCGAGCCCGGTGCATGCAATACAGATAAATGGATGCAAACATGCGAGCATAGGAATGCTAATTGAAACATGACCTAGAACTAACCATCGTAAGCGGTTATGTAAAAGGGAGAAAGACGTGGGGTTGGAAGACATTCACACACTCACGCACACTTATTACAAAATTTTCCCTCTCGACGGAGAGTCCGAATAAATAATACAAACCAACTAATTAAATAACTATCCTAGCTAATTAATTATTACAAAACTCTTAACTAATTAAACAAATTAATTAAGTTACAAAATCAATCAAAGTAAGGAAGGAAAGAAGCTGAATTGAGCTGCCAAAGCTCAGCCTCGGAATGATGAATGATGCATGCTCGGTAGCGTCCTCCTGGAAATCCGTTGCCATGCCTCATGTTGCCTCTGTTTGCACTGTTTTGTACCTCTGAAAACTGTACAAATCTCTGTGATGCTTCTGAACCACCTCATGGACATACTGAGAGGCCATCGGCCAAAATATATGGCCATCGGCCAAGGGAAAAGGGTCATCCACCACTTATGAGTCCATCAGCCAAAAATTATTAGCCGATCGGCACTGAAGATAGCCGATCGGCCATCTCTTCCTGCAAACTGCTCCTTTTGCTGGAGCAGAGTACAAACAGAGGCATGGCAATACATTTGCAAGAAAATGTTATGCAACTACACCCCTTATCATGTTTGAGACTCAAAGGAGTGTAGTGCTCGACTCTCGAGCCATCAATCACACATTTCGATGCATGATGGCCAAAGAGACCGAGTTACACAAATCAATATAGATGAAATGCACAAAAACACGTAAATGCCTTAATCTCTATCATGCATGATCAAGAGGGTCGGCGACCGAGAATTGAGACACGTTTCATCACTTTAAGTATGAACGTCCCTCGTTCCTCGTGTTTGGCTTAGCACCCCAAACCAAACACAATGCAATGCATGCAACATGGAGATGCGATACAATGCAACATAAGCATGCCAAATGCAATATGACTCAAGCATGCACACAAGGCTAAGGTAACAAGCATGCCAAATGTAATGCAACCTAAACATGCAAACGTGCAATGTAATAAGCATGCAACAACAATGCCAACAACAAGCATGCGACAACATACAATCTAACAAATATGCAACAATATACAAGATGGATAAGCATGTAACAACATGCAAAGGTGGACTTAAACCAAAATGGGCAGACCTCAGCCATGCCAAAAACAGTGGCCAAAGTGATAAATTGATGACATGAAATGCAAGACAAGCATGCATGCTAATTGGCCTAAGAATTAAGGCATGAAGACACCAACTCTTAAGAGCACTTAAAGAGTGAAAAGTGTGGACAAGTGACAATACTATAGGCCCTGCAATTAAGCATGGAATGATGCCAAATCAACCAAACAATGCAAGTATGGCATGTTAAGAGGCTCGAAGCTCAAGGTTAGCAAAGGGACTTACACTAAGGCTATGCAAAACATGAAGCAAACGGCCTAAGCAAACCAAAACAGTCCTAAAACATACCAAAGTAAGTCTAAAACATGCATGGACCAAAGCCAAAACAAGTCAACATGAAAGGCACAAGGCATAATGCAAGTAACGCCAACAAAGGGGATTGCACTACACCTATCAAAACCAAACATGGCATGACTTAACCAATGAAAATTGGAGTTATGACATGTCAAAATAAGCCTAAAAATCCACTGAGATGGCATCCTAAAGGCCTAAGCATAGAGGCATGCACAATGGTCTATTCTTAAGGCATAAAACACCAAACCTTCAAAGCATTGAAAGGATGACAAAGGCAAGTGTATGGCTACACTACATGGACTGAAATCACATATGAAATGATGTCAAATCATGAAAATGGTCTAAACAATGCATGCTAATAGACTTGATACACAAAGCTAACAAGCTAGATTGAACCATGGCTATACAAAACAACGCATGCATGACCAAGACGACACAAATCAGAGCTCAAGCATGGTAAAACAATGCTAAAAGCTTCTTTGAATTGAGCCAAATCATGCAAGAATGATGATCCAAATGCAAGATGCATGTTAAGGCAATAAAGAGGATTACACTACAAGTGCATGATGCATGTAAGATGCCATCAAACCAACCTTAGATAGAGGTATAGCATGCTAAAATAGCACCAAAAAGTTGCTGAAATGGAACCAAGACATGCTAAGCAAACATGCTACTATTATGAGCCCTGTATACTAGTATGCAAGACACAAAGGAGAGGGGGGTGTCCCTCTCCTATTCAAGACTCCAAAACCACCACTCCACCACTGAAAATCCTCTGGATTTCAGTGGTGAGAAGGTCAAAACAAGATGGTTCCAAAGCTCAAAAAGGAAGGCACAAAATAAAACCAAATAAGGCCTAAGAGGGGGTAGACTACCCCCAACACAAAAGTGACCTTAAACGAACATCACAAGCATGAAAAATTAGAAATTTTTGTAGTTTAGAGTTAAGCTTAAAATAATATGCAAGTAGGTCTAAAAGCTTAAGCCAAAATAGGGGATTAAAAGTTAGAATCTCACGCTTGAAGAACACCTTCAAGAATACTACTCCAGCAGGCTTTCTGATCTTAAACCAGCCCAAAAACTCTAAAACTAACTCCTCAGTACCTTAGCAACAAAAAGATGGTGTTCTACTAGGTGTTTGTGTCCAATAGTATGAAGATTCTACACTTTTGAGCACAAACAAGGCCAAAAGGAGAGAGAGAGAGAGAGAGGTAAAATATAAAGAGAGATAGATATATAACTTCTATATCAACTTTTCAGAACCTCTGGAAAGGGAGAGGGGCCTCCCTTCTTATAGAATTTCAATTCTCAAGCTTGTTGAACAAAGCTTGAGTCTTGAAAGCAATCCTTCCATACACGCGTATGGAGGATAAGAATTGTGCCCACCAGCTGGCACAGCTGGCACAAAATATCTGCAAAAAACAAATGGAAAGGTCTTGGCCAAAAAATATGGCCGATCGACCAAAAAGAGTGCCAATCGACCAAAAAAAGTGCCGATCAGCCAACACTTATGGCCAATAGCAAGAAAAGAAGGCCGATGGCAGAATGCCTCAGCCGATGGGTTGTAGGGATGGCCAACAAGCCACCCTCTCCCCTCAGAAACAAAAACATAAGTCCCTGGTCCACAACCAAGCACAAAACAGACAAGTTGAGAGATCCTAAGGCAAGGTGCGCAGCTGAGACCTTCGAGAACTCAAAACAAACATGAGCATGGATGATCATCGAGTGTTTAAACGATGACATCCAAGTCTTGAGGACGATCAAAAATGGGGTGTCTACAGTTGCCCCTCTTTGACAGAACTTGAAAGTCATAAAATGACAGAAGTGAATGTCAAGGCCCAGAGACGACCCATTTTCGACAAGGCCGAAGACTTAGACAAGCATACAAGATAACAAAAATATGAGCCCGAAGGCAGGGGCAAGATGCAAATGACATGCACGATGCCGAACATAACTTATGATCATGCAAAGAGAGCTGTAATGAAGCAAATATGCAAAATAAATGCAACATTTTGAGCGAATGCTATGCAACCCAGTAAACACGAACCAAACTAAATCTCATGCAGAAAGGATGTAAGAAAATTATACAATTCTCATTGCGTCTCACGCGGAGAAGGCTAAAAGCCACTACCGAAGACACCAGGGGTCTCAAACACAACATCTCTTAGCGTTGCACACGCAAGAGAGGAAAGAAAGCATCTCTCAGCGTGGCACACGCATGAGAGGAAAGAAAACATCTCTCAGCGTGGCACACGCATGAGAGGAAAGAGCAACACTTCTCAGCATATCACACGCAAACACTTCTCAGCGTATCACACGCAAGAGAAGGGAAGGAGCATCTCTTGGCGTATCACACGCAAGAGAAGAGAAGGAGCATCTTTCAACGTATCACACGCAAGAGAGAAAGAAGCAACACTTCTCAACGCATCACACGCAAGAGAAGGGAAGGAGCATCTCTCAGTGTATCACACGCAAGAGAGGAAGAAGCAACACTTCTCAACGCATCACATGCAAGAGAAGGAAAGGAGCATCTCTCAGCGTATCACACGCAAGAGATGAAGAAACAACACTTCCCAGCGCATCACACGCAAGAGAAGGGAAGGAGCATCTCTTGGCGTATCACACGCAAGAGAAGAGAAGGAGCATCTTTCAACGTATCACACGCAAGAGAGAAAGAAGCAACACTTCTCAGCGTATCACACGCAAGAGAAGGGAAGGAGCATCTCTCAGCGTATCACACGCAAGAGAGGAAGAAGCAAGACTTCTCAACGTATCACACGCAAGAGAAGGGAAGGAGCATCTCGCAGCGTATCACACCTAAGAGAGGAAGAAGCAACACTTCTCAGCGTATCACACGCAAGAGAAGAGAAGGAGCATCTCTCAGCGTATCACACGCAAGAGAGGAAGAAAACAACGCAAGCACTGAGGAGTTGCACAAACATCGGAATGAGTCTCGATGCTTCCAACAAGGGTATAGCGTAAACACCGAGCGTACCCGGGTGTTCCTAGCCGAAACAAAATGAACTCAAATGACAGGAAAGGTCTTACTTGGAATTCCTCTGAATGAAATGTATACACAATGTCGTCTGGTTATACCAGCCTAAAATGAACCGCACATACAATATCGTGCCTGCATAAGAAAGAAACTCAACAGGTACAACATAGTAGCAACACATGTCCAACGTTAGATCAAGATATCATTTCAATGTGAGATAAACGCATGCATATACAATGCGAGTGAGAAGATGCACGACAATGCAACTAGAACGAGCATACCAACACAAGTAAAACCAGTGCATAACAATGCAAGAGAGAGCATGCGCGACAACGCAAGTAAGGCATGCGCGACAACGCAAGCCAAGTGCGTAAGCACATGTAAGTAAAGCATGCCTGACAACGCAAGCAATGTGTATAACAATGTGAAATAGATGTGCATGACAACGCAAGCTAAGTGTACGCATAACAATGCGAAAAAGGCATGCGCGACAATGCAAGCCAAGTGCATAACAACACATGTAAGTAAAGCATGCGCGACAACGCAAGCAATGTGTATAACAATGCGACAACAAAGAGAGACATATATTCAACGGAAGCATGGTAAAGGCATGTTATTCGCGATGTTGAGATGCAACTTCAAAGCAAGACGAGGCATGTTCAATGCAAGAGCAAAAAGACGTATAACAAGCGCGCTTATTACAAACATGACAAACATTGTAATGCAACATACTCAAAAGCAATTCTCAAGTTTCACAATATACAAAAGGATATGAAAAAGGATACACCTTGCGTGCATCGAGTGCCTCACATGGAAGACATGGTTCGAGGTCAACACGAAGGCCACTTAAGCTTCAAAAGTGTACTTTCTTACACTCTCTTGAAATATGGGGGTACCGATCAACAAAAATGACCCAAACAAGGGCATTGGAGGTGCGTCGACCACAAGAGGAGGCCATCGGCCACAAAAGTAGATCATCGGCCAAAAATTTAGCCGATCGGCTAACAATTTGGCCGATCGGCTAACAATTTGGCCGATCGGCCAAAAATGGCAATTTCGGGACAATTTTGTCCATTCACCTCGGGTCGTTAAATATAGGGCCTCAAACCCTATTTCCTCACTTCTCCCTTGCCGAAAATTCTTGCTCTCTCTCTCTAGGTCATTTTCCGCCCTTAGATCCGAGCTTTTCCCTTGTTTTCAAGCCTCCCGCAACTTCTGATTCGCGAAACCCTCGTTGTTTTACACACTTTGAACCGAACGAAACACATTTCCGGTGCCACATTCTCGATTTCCACCACTTGGGGTTTGTTTCCCCCAAGTTTACCTCGATCTTCGTGCCTTTTCCCACACTCCAACCTTTTCTCCTATTTTTCACCCCTCGGGGTTAACTTTTGGTTGACTTTTTTGCATGTCTACCCATTTTTCACACTTTTGACCACTTTTGCACTCTTCTCGAGATGGCAGACGACATTCCATGGGGTGGGACTCCCCCAGTGATGGATACGGACCCTGAGGTCGAGCTCTTGCCGTTGAGTGTTCGACAGTTCGATTCGGCGACCTACAGGCCGGCGATACACATACTGCCTCCTGATAGTATCCGCTAGTTCAGGAGCTACGCGCGAGGTGCGCCATTGGAGCTTCTGCTACGCGAGCTTGAGTCACACCTTTCTTACAGTGCTACTGAGGTACATTCTTTCCCTCTTTTACTTTTTGTAATTGTAGATCAGATAACTTCAATAGTTGATATTGTTCTTTAACTGAATAGCCCAAACATACTGATACATCACATGCTTAGTTTACCCTGAGCACAATCATATACGATATCTGTGTCAACTCGAACACATACACACATACTGTATTTTATCGATTCTGAACGCATTCAAACACTGTATTTCTGACACTGCTTCGCATCTGTTTGTTTTTTAACACAGGGAGATTCCCATGCCTCCCGGGGGTATGGGAACACCATTGCCTGAGGTTGGTACATGGAGTTATCGGACGCGGTTTGCCATGTCATCGATCAGGCCGACTTCGGCATTTTCTGCATGGGACTCTCGCGCCTCACTGTGAGTAGGCCTCTTCTAGGTGCACTGGTGGAAAGGTGGTGGGACACCACTGATTCTTCCACCTTTCTGCTACAGGGAAGATAACGATGACTTCCTTCAACTTCTCCATGCTCACCAGCATCGGAGTAGGGGGTGATCCGATTTCCTTTGACACCGACATGGGAGAGTGGGATGCTGCCCAGATCTACTTGCTCGGTGCTCGGCCATTTCTCTCCCGGCCAGGGTTCGTGAGGTATTCTTGGTTCGAGGACCAGTTTCGGATTCAGGCACCCACGACCCGTGAGGAGGTGGAGCAGTATGCTCGAGGTTTCATTATGTTCTTGTTGGGGACCACCCTCTTCACCGACCGGACAAACACTGTTGCCCTTTATCTGCTGAGCGCACTGGTGGACGTGACCAGGATTCGGCGCTACGACTGGGGTGGCACAGGCTTGGCCATGCTCTACAGATATATGAGCTCATCCTCCCGCCGCAGTAGACACTTGCTCGGAGGCTATTGGCGAGCCTAGGAGGTACATTTTTCCTTTCTGCTTTTCAATTCTGCTTTACATTATCTGTACACCACACACACTGCGCACACGCAATCTGTTTTACACTGGCTGTACACCGCACACACTGCACAATACACTTCACATGCTGCACAATACATTGCACACCATTCTCTGATTTCTGCTTTGTCTGCATTCTGCTTTATCTAATAAGCATACTCATATTTGCCCTATTACACTCTATAGTTGTGGGTGTATGCCTACTTTCTGAGGCTTGCCCCAGTACCGAATGTGGAGATCCCCCTCGGCGTTCCATATTCTCATCGTTATAACGTAAGGTGCAAGCGGAGGCCACGAGAGTGCTTCCTGTTTTTTCGCAGATACTTCGACACCATCACCGCCGCAAAGGTATTTCAAACTTTACAGTTCATTTAAGCTTCGCTTTACATTGTACTTTCAATATCAGTAGATAACAAAATGTGTTTTACTTGCAGATCACCTGGCAGCCTTGGGCCCCGTTGCCTGATGCAGTTCGAGAGCGGTATGCCGGTGCTTGGGAGACTGCCCGTTTTAGAGTTCTGCTAGAGGGTCCAGTCTACCGCGTTTGGTACTTGGGTGAGCGTTTCTTGCGGCAGACCCTTGGCTTACCGGAGCAGGTGGTTCCAGTACCTCCTCCTACGACCATGAGGCAGACAGAGATGTACACCCCACAGGAGATGGCCGATTATACGATTGGTTGGGACTCGGAGGGCTTTAGAGATGAGGGCGATTACGCCGAGTTCATTCAGGCTTATCTCATGCGGCCTTTGACTGGTGCTCGTCGAGCTGAGCGAGAGAGGCTAGCGGCACCAGCAGCAGGAGCATGGGCACTGAGGGCACCTCAGGCCCAAGGCAGGAGTGGGTCTCGGAGGGGACAGGGGGCTATATAAGCATATGTTAATTGGGAAACATAGTGGACTTGTATGACAACGGCTTATTAGTTAAATACTCGCATGTGATGTTGGCACTATGAGAGTTGTTTGTTTTTGTAGTATTAGTATACTTGTCATAAGTATGCCTTGATTCATATAAACACTTTTATAGTGGTGACCTCTTTATTCTAATCCCTAGTGTACATCATTGATAATTGCTAGTATTGAAAAAAAAAAATAATTGAGTAGCCTTGATTCTCACCAAAAAAAAAAAAAAAAACATGACTTGTTTAGGTTTGTAGCCTCTTTAACTCAAGTTATTAAGCCCGTAGGGGGGTCTCTACACCTAATGCTCTAAAACCGTCTGGTTTGGGAGTCATTGGCCCAATGCTTGTTACATGGGTTGATTAAAAAGCTTAATGGATCAGGACATTGCACAATC
>NW_021027046.1:1470832-1490967 GCF_004153795.1 Camellia sinensis | reverse complement strand
TGTAACAAGCCCGCGGGGGACCTCGTTACAGCTCGGACTCGACTTGTAGTCACGGTTCTTATAAATCACCAAAGAGTCCAAATCAAGTGCGATGAAGAAATCTTGCCTCAATTTCGCTTCGGCTATATCCAAGCCTTAGGACGGATGTGCGGGCTCACTTTGCATGACGCTAGGTCATTAATTCACGACAGAGAGCTGGACATCCCGAGCTTGATTTGTCGATTTTCTGATCCCGGTGACCGCGGCAATCATCATTGGCAGGGTTATCGGCGACATGCGCTTTGCTTATGCATGCTGTCTCATTTCTTGCTTGCCCCAAGCTCTGGTGGGTTTTACACTCGTTTGATTGAGGTCGCCGGGGGCTTAAAAGAGGGCAAGAGCTGTATTGCCATGACGATAGCTGAGACATTGATGGGTTTGGACGTTTTTCATCGCCGGGAGATGACTAGATTCGCGGGGAGTCCGCTACTACTGCAGGTAATGTTTCCCACCCCATCTCACATATATTGCTCACATCACTCGGCCCTCTGGCTCGATTTTTCTCTCAAAACCTTTTTCTCACTTTTTCTCTCAACATACACCTCTCTATTCTTTAATCTCTCATTTTTTTTATCCCTCCCCAGGTATAGTTGATGGATAAATTAAAGGTTATGGACTCATGCCCAGCATATTCAGCTCGCAGCTATTTCTTCCGGCAACGTCTAGTCGATGCCCTAGATAAGGGATGGTGGTACAACTGGATGTGCAGTTTGTTCGCGGACCACATTGCTTGGCGCTGCCCTTGGCTCAATCTGTCGGCGATGAGCTACAGCATGACTCGTCAGCCCGGGAATCAGTTGATTGGCTTGACACACTATGTCTTTTACTTCCCATTCCGATTCCGACGCTAGTTCGGACATGATCAGACTCGCCCGGAAGAGGGGATAGAGTACCCTACTACATTTCTGGTCCGAGGCCTGGTTCAAGGCACACAGCTAGCTCGGTATGTCGCAGCATGGAGTACGAGAGAGCTTCTGGCCCCCGCTCCCATTTTCGGTTGCACCCTCTCTAATGAGTGCATAACTTGGCTTAATGATGAGGCGCAGGTTGGGCCTACTTTGGCATCAGAGGCTTCCACAAGCTCTGGGAGGAGACGCAGGAACACCTGACTAGGCCCGAATTTATTTTCTTTAATTAGTACTTTCAAGTTTTCTTTATGAATGTAATAAAAGCAACTTCAATTTGTATTCAAGAGTAGGAGAACTCTATACTGAAATCAATGTAATTGAAGGTTGCAGGTACTGAAAATTTTTCGTTTAGTCCAAAAATGGTCTAAGTTGTAAAAAGATTATACTGAAAATTTTTCGTTTAGTCCAAAAATGGTCTAAGTTGTAAAAAGATTAATTTGAGCAAAATCAACTTTTATTAAAACTTTTCAAAAATCATTTTCGATAAGGATCAGAACTGGACACGCCTGAGATCTATCACTGAGATGTACAACCCCGAATCCCAGCAACTGGAAAGTTGACCCTAGTCTAAATAGTACTGTACCGGAGATCACAACCGAGCTCCTAAATGCAGAATAGACGAAGATGACCAAACATGATCACATGAACAAAGTCGATTGGGGAAGTGTTTATGGCTGGACTTTAGAATGAAGTTGCCTACGTATCCCAAAGATGGGAATCAAGCCTTACGTAGTTCGGCCTGGGTTCACTCGTGTATTAACTCTCTCCTTTTGTGCTCTAACTTTTACCAGGGCCGCCCTTTCTGGGTTTTCAACATTGCGAGCTCAATTTTTGTCATTTCAAATTTTTTGTACTCTAACTTTTGCCTAGGTCGCCCTTTCGGGTTTTCGGCCCAGCGAGCCACTCAAGGAAAATACTTTTTCAACTTGTCCATGTTGATCGGTTGGGAAAACTCTAGGCCATCTAGGTCCATCAGAACGACAGCTCCACTCGACCAGATAGACTTGATGATGCAAGGACCAGTCCAATTAGGTCTGAACTTGCCCCTAGGGTCGTGGATGGGAGCTCGGTTGTCTTTGAGCACCAAATCTCCTTCTTTCAAATTCCTGGACTTAACCTTCTTATTGAAAGCCCTAGCGATTCTTCGTTGATAACCCTGAACATGGTACAGTGCTTTCAGCCTTCTTTCATCAAAGAGCACAAGTTCTTCGAACCTGCTTTGCTGCCAATCTACCTTGGCTATCTGACACTCAGCCAGTACTCGTAATGATGAAACCTCAATTTCGATAGACAGAACGACCTTCATTCCATAGACCAAGAAATACGGAGTCGCCCTAGTAGAAGTTCGAATTGAAGTCCGGTAGCCCCATAGAGCAAACGGCAGCTTATCTGGCCAGTCCCAGTAGGTTTCCACCATCTTTTGCAAAATGCGCTTGATGTTCTTGTTGGCGGCCTCAACTGCTCCATTGGTTTGTGGCCGATATGTAGATGACTTATGAAAAGTCACGTTGTACTTCTCCAACAATTCGATCACTTCCTTTTTGAAGTGGGAATCATTATCTGAAATAATCTCGTTCGGGACCCCGTAGCGACAGATGATGTTGTTCCTGATAAACTTTGCAACATGCAATGGCTTCAACACCGTATAAGATTGGGCCTCAACCCATTTCGTAAAATAGTCTATCGCGACCAGAATGAACTAATGGCCATTGGACCCCTTCGGAGTGACAGCCCCGATCACATCAATCCCCTAGACTGAAAATGGCCATGGCGAAGTCATGTTGTACAGCTTCGACGGCGGAATGTTCATGCGGTTTGCATGGATCTGACATTTATGGCATCGCCGGATAAAGCCAATACAATCCTCTTCCATGGTGGACCAGTAATAACCCTGTTTAAGGATATTTCGGGCTAGCATTACCCCGCTCATGTGTGCTCTGCACTCTCCTCCATGGATGGCTTCCATCAGGCGTTTGGACTCTTCAGTATTAACACACAGCTTATGCATCCCGAGATGACCTCTCTTGTACAGTTTTTCCCCGCAGACGATGAACTGAGCAGTCATTCTTCGAATTACCCTCTTATCTTTGGTATTTGCCCCTAGTGGATACACCTCCTTTTCCAAGAAGTTCCAGACGCCGTAATACCAGGGGTTTTCATCTTGTACCTCATCTATGGCAGCAATCAGCTCATAGGCCGGCATGAATTTCTATTCAATGATGATCGGATGCATCCGGACTCCGAAAGGGATGTTTATCATAGAAGATAGAGTTGTTAATGAATCAGCGAACCTGTTGTTCTCCCTGAACAGATGGGCGAAATTCAGTTTCTCAAACCGAGGAATCAGCAAGTCCAAGGTCTAGTGGTAAATTCTCATCTTTTCTTCTTTAACTTTTCAATCTCCTTTAGCTTGAGATACAAAGGTTCGAGTCGCCGATGACGTCCAACCGTTTTGCCCCTAGTTCCAGAGCTGCTTCTAGTCCAACAATACACGCCTCGTACTCTGCCTCATTGTTCGAGACTTTGAACCGGAGTTTGAATGCTAGAGGTATACGGGAATTGTCGAGTGCTATTAGCAACACCCCTATCCCATACCCGTATTGGTTTGACGCTCCGTCAAAGTACATCGTCCAAAACTCTTCTTCGACATGCAGAATGGCCTCGTCTGGGAACAAGTACTCAACTGCTTCATCCCCTTCCACTGGGTGATCAGCTAGGAACTCCGCTATCGCTCTCCCTTTCACTGGCTTGCGCGTCATATACTTCAGATCGAATTTGGAAAGCAGAAGCAACCAACGGGCTAGCCTACCTGTAAGTGCCGGTTTCTCGAAGAGATATTTGATGGGATCTAATCTCGAAACCAGTATTACAGAGTGAGCTAACAGGTAGTGCCGCAGCTTCCTGGTAGCCCATACCAAGGCCAAAAGAAAAATTCTCCAGCGGAGTGTAGCGGGTCTCGTAATCCAACATCTTCTTGCTCAGGTAGTAGATAGCTCTCTCGACCTTGTCCTCAGACTCCTGGGCAAGCATGCAACCCATTGTAGTTTCAGTCACTGAAAGATACAGAATCAACGGTTTCCCCAGCTCATGCGGTGACAACACATGTGGGTTCTGTAAATATTGCTTGATCTGTTCAAAAGCAGCTTGGCATCGGCGTCCCATTGGAGCTTCTTTTCTTTCTTCAGGAGACCAAAGAGTGGTTCACAAGTCACGGTTAATTTTGCAATAAATCGTCTTATGGATTGCACTTTACCCAGAAAGCCTCACACCTCCTTTTCAGTCCTTGGTGGTGGCATTTCTAAGATGGCCTTGATTTTAGAAGGGTCGACCTCTCTGTGTAATCAAGAACCCCAGTATTTTCCCTGCTGTAACACCAAACGTACACTTCTGAGGATTCAACCACAACCGATATTCTCTGATTCGTTGAAAGAATTTCTGCAAGGCGGTGTAGAGGCCCTCTCTTTCCTTGGACTTGACAATCATGTCGTCCACGTACACCTCAACCTCTTTGTGGATCATGTCGTGCAATATCGTGGCCGCAACCCATTGATATGTACCCCCAGCATTCTTCAGCCCAAACGGCATCACCCTATAACAATAAGTCCCCCACGGGGTGATGAAAGCAGTCTTCTCCCGGTCTTTGGGTGCCATCAGAATCTGATTATAGCCTGCAAAGTCATCCATGAATGAGAGCAACGCATGCCCCGCAGTAAAGTCCACTAATTCGTCGATATGCGGCAGAGAAAAGTCGTCCTTCGGACTGGCTTTGTTCAAATCCCTGAAGTCCACACATACCCGAATTCTGTCGTCCTTCTTCGGCACCGGAACTATATTGGCCAACCAAGTTGGGTATTCAGATACCAGCAGGAACCCTGCGTCAATTTGCTTGGTGACCTCTTTTGTGATCTTGAAGGCCCAGTCCGGACGGATCCTTCTGAGTTTCTGCTTAACGGGTCGGGCCTTTGGGTCAAGAGGGATCCGGTGCTGTACAATCTCAGGATCGATTCCAGGCATGTCTTCATAGGACCACGCGAAAACATCTTTGAAATCTTTTAATAAAGCAACTAAGCACCCGCGCTGCTCCGAAGACAACGTGGACTCGATCTGGACCAGCCGTGGGTCCTTCTCAGTACCTACATTAATTTGGGTGATTTCATCAACCAGCGGTTTTACAAACCTCTCCTGCTCTTGATCTAGCAAATATTTCAAAACCGGAGGAATTTCTTCCTTGTCGTTTTCATCTTTGGATCTTCTTATTTGTTGGCCACGGGGCCTTAGTTATGTTGGCGGAATGCCATTGTTGTAAAGGGTTACACCCTTCTTCTTGTACTTTTAATGATGTAAGCCCAAGGGCAATTTATTAAGTTAGTTCATGTAATGTTTACTTTGCATACGAATGAGAGTATTGTTAATCATTTCTACGGATTGAATGAATGAGTTTATTTCCGCATGGTATCTCTGAAATTGGATTAAGTTAAGGAATTTGGTAATGACTCCGAGTAATAAAAAGTGGGGCGTGACATTCCTTTTCTATTCAATTTTCTTTTTTATTTAATTTCCAAATAGATCGTTAAGGTGTAGTGGTTTCTTGAATGAACTTCCATTTTTAATTTTATGCAACATCCATTTTTATTTATATTCCACTTCCATTTTTATTCAATTTCGTTTTCTATTCAATTTCATTTTTTATTTAATTTCCAATTAGATCGTTAACGTATAGTGGTTTCTTGAATGAACTTCCATGTTTAATTTAATGCAGTTTCCATATCTATTTTTATTCAACTTCTATTTTACTCAATTTCCATCTCCATTCCATTTCCTTTTTTATTTAATTTCCAAATAGATCGTTAAGGTATAATGGTTTCTTGAATGAACTTCCATTTTTAATTTTATGCAACTTCCATTTTTATTTTTATTCCAGCTCTATTTTTATTCAATTTCCTTTTTAATTTAATTTCCAAATAGATCGTTAAGGTATAGTGGTTTCTTGAATGAAATTCCATGTTTAATTTTATGAAGTTTCCATTTCTCATTTTATTCAACTTCTATTTTTATTCAATTTCCATCTCCATTCAATTTTCTTTTTTATTTAATTTCCAAATAGATCGTTAAGGTATAGTGGTTTCTTGAATGAACTTCCATTTGTACTTTTATGCAACTTTCATTTTTATTTTTATTCAAATTCCGTTTTTATTCAATTTCCTTTTCTATTTAATTTCTTTTTTTTATTTCATTTCCAAATAGATCGTTAAGGTATAGTGGTTTCTTGAATGAACTTTCAGTTTTATTTTTATTCAACTTCCATTTTTTTTCAATTTCCTTGTCAATTGAATTTCTTTTTTTATTTAATTTCCAAATGGATTGTTAAGGTACAGTGGTTTCTTGAATGAAGTTCCATGTTTAATTTTATGTAATTTCTATTTTCATTTTTATTCAACTTCCATTTTTAATTAATTTCCTTTTCTAATCAATTTCCTTTTTTATTTAATTTCCAAATAGATCGTTAAGGTGTAGTGGTTTCTTGAATGAACTTCCATTTTTAATTTTATGCAACTTCCATTTTTATATTTGTTCCACTTCCATTTTTTTTCAATTTCCTTTTCTCTTCAATTTTCTTTTTTATTTAATTTCCAAATAGGTCGTTAACGTATAACAGTTTCTTGAATGAACTTCCATGTTTAATGTCATGCAGTTTCCATATCTATTTTTATTCAACTTCTATTTTTATTCAATTTCCATCTCCATCCAATTTTGTTTTTTATTTAATTTCCAAATAAATCGTTAAGGTATAGTGGTTTCTTGAATGAACTTCCAATTTTAATTTTTTACAACTTCCATTTTTATTTTTATTCCAGCTCCATTTTTATTCAATTTCATTTTCTATTCAATTTCCTTTTTAATTTATTTTCCAAATAGATCGTTAAGGTACAATGGTTTCTTAAATGAACTTCTATGTTTAATTTTATGAAGGTTCCATTTCTATTTTTATTCAACTTCTATTTTTATTCAATTTCCATCTCCATTCAATTTTCTTTTTTATTTAATTTCCAAATAGATCGTTAAGGTATAGTGGTTTCTTCAATGAACTTCCATTTTTAATTTTATGCAACTTTCATTTTTAATTTTATTCCACTTTCATTTTTATTCAATTTCATTTTCTATTCAATTTCCTTTTTTATTTAATTTAAGGTATAATGGTTTCTGGAATGAACTTTCATTTTTAATTTTATGCAATTTTCATTTTTATTTTTATTCAACTTCCATTTTTATTCAATTTCCTTTTCTATTTAATTTCTTTTCTTTATTTCATTTCCTAATAGATCGTTAAGGTATAGTGGTTTCTTGAATGAACTTCCAAGTTTAATTTTGTGCAACTTCCATTTTTATTTAATTTCCTTTTCTATTCAATTTCCTTTTTTTATTTAATTTCCGAATAGATCGTTAATATATTGTGGTTTCTTGAATGAACTTCCATTTTTAATTTTATGCAACTTCCATTTTTATTTTTATTCCACTTCCATTTTTATTCAATTTTCTTTTTTTTTTATTCAATTTCCTTTTTTATTTAATTTCCAAATAGATCGTTAAGGTATAATGGTCTCTTGAATGAACTTCCAAGTTTCATTTTATGCAGTTTCCATTTCTATTTTTATTCAACTTCTACTTTTATTCAATTTCCATCTCCATTCAATCTCCTTTTTTATTTAATTTCGAAATAGAACGTTAAGGTGTAGTGGTTTCTTCAATGAACTTTCATTTTTAATTTTATGCCACTTCCATTTTTGTTTTTATTCCACTTCCATTTTTATTCAATTTCCTTTTCTATTCAATTTCCTTTTTTATTTCATTTCGAAATAGATTGTTAAGGTATAGTGGTTTCTTCAGTGAACGTCCATTTTTAATTTTATGCAGTTTCCATTTCTATTTTTATTCAACTTCTACTTTCTTATTCAATTTCCATCTCCAATCAATTTGCTTTATTTATTTAATTTCCAAATCAGATCGTTACCGTGTAGTGGTTTCTTGAATGAACTTCATTTTAATTTTAATGCAATTTTTCATTTATTATTCCACTTCCATTTTTATTCATTTCCTTTTCTATTCAATTTCCTATTTTTTATTTAATTTCACAATAGATCGTTATGAATGTGGTTCTGATGAACTCCATATTTAATTTTATGCAGTTTTTCCATTTCTATTTTATTCAACTTTATTTTTATTCAACTTTCTATTTCATTCAATTTCCTTTTTTATTTAATTTCCAATAGATCGTTAAGGTATAAGTGTTTCTTGAATGAACTTCCATTTTAATTTATAAGTTTCCATTTTATTTTTTATTCAACCTTCTATTTTAATTCATTTCTTTCCATTCAATTTCCTTTTTCATTTATTCCAAATAGATATTAATGTATTAGTGGTTTCTTGAATGAACTTCCATTTTTAATTTACTGCAATTCCATTTTTATTTTTATTCAGTTCCATTTTTTATCCAATTTCTTTTTCTATTCGTTATCCTTTTTCTATTTAATTTCAAATAGATCGTTAAGGGTAGTGGTTTCTTGAATGAACTTCCATTTTTTAATTTTAATGCAACTTTCATTTTTATTTTTATTCCACTTCCTTTTTATTTAATTTTTTCTATTCAATTTCCTTTTTTTATAATTTCCAAATAGATCGTTAATTAATGGGTTTCTTGAATGAACTTTCATGTTTCATTTATCAGTTTCCATTTCTCATTTTTTTATTCAAACTTCTCTTTTATTCAATTGCCATCTCATTCAATTTCCTTTTTCATTTAATTTCCAAATAGATCTGTTAAGGTGTACGTGGTTTTCTTGAATGAACTTCCTTTTTTTTAATTAATGCAACTTCCATTTTTTTATTTTTATCCACTCCATTTTCTTCAATTTCCTTTTTTCTTTAATTCCAAATAATATCGTTTAAGGTATGTGGGTTCTTTAATGAACTTCCATTTAAATTTTATGCAGTTTCCATTTCTATTCTTTATTCACTTTCTATTTTTCTTTCAACTTTCCATCTCCAATCAAATTTCCTTCTTTTTATTTTAATTTCCAAATAGATCGTCTAACGTGTCCAGTGATTTCTTGAATGAACTTCCTTTTTTTTTTTATTCCTCCATTTTTATTTTTATTCCATTTTTTTATTCAAATTCCTTTTTTTTAATTTTTTATTTATTTCAATAGATCGTAAGGCTTATGTGGTTTCTTGAATGAACTCCTAAGTTTGATTTTATGAGTTCAATTCTCATTTTTAATCAACTTCTATTTTGATTGATTCCTCTCATTCCTTTACTTTTTTATTAATTTCCAAATAGTCGTTAAGGTACTATAGTTTCGTGAATGAACATCACATTTTTTAATTTTATGCAACTTCCATTTTATTTTATCCACTTCATTTTTTATTCAATTTCCTTTTTTTATTTAATTTTAAATTAGATCGTTAAGGTATTAGTATTGGTTTCTGAATGACTTCATTCTTATTTTATGCAATTTCATTTTCCATTTTTTTCTTCGATTTCCTTTTCTATTGAATTTCTTTTTTATTTATTTCCAAATAGATCGTTAAGGTTAGTGGTTTTTTGATGAATTCAATTATTTTAATTTTATGCAATTTCCATTTTTATTTTTATTCACTTCCATTTTTATCAATTTCTTTTTATTCAATTTCCTTTTTTTATTTTAATTTCCAAAAAGTTTCGTATTAAGCTTAGTGTTTCTTGAATGAACTTTCCATATTTTTAAATTTTTTGCAACTTCCTTTTATTTTATTCAACTTCCATTTTTTCAATTTCTTTTCTATTCAATTTCCTTTTTTATTTAATTTCCAAATAGATCTACTAAGTATAGTGGTTCTTAATGAACTTCCATTTTAATTTTATGCATTTCATTTTATTTTTATTCACTTCTATTTTATATCTCCATTTCATTCATTCATTCCTTTTTTTATTTAACTTCAAACAGATCGTTAAGGTATAGTGGTTTCTTGAATGAACTTCATTTTTAATTTTTATGCAGCTTCCATTTTATGTTTTTAATCCAGTCCATCTTTTTCAATTTCCTTTTTAATTATTTTATTTCCAATAGATGTTAAGGTATAGTGGTTTCTTGAAAGTGAACTTCATTTTAATTTATGACAGTTCTCCATTTTATTTTTATTTTATTTCTCTCCATCTCAAATTTCTTTTTATTTAATTTCCAAAAATATCGTTAAGGTAGTGGTTTCTTGAATGACTTCCATTTTTAATTTTATTGCAACTTTCATTTTATTTTTATTCCACTTCCTATTTTATTCAATTACCTTTTCTATTTAGATTTCTTTTTTTTATATTTCCAATCAGATATCGTTAAGCTGTATGTGGTTCTTGAATGAACTTCCATGTTTAATTTTCATGCAATCTCATTCTATTATTCAATTCACTCTTTTCTATTAATTTCCTTTTTTATTTAATTTCCAAAGATCTTAAGAAGTTAAATGTGGTTTCTTGAATGAACTTCCATTTTTAATTTTATGCAACTTCCATTTTATTTTTATTCAACTTCATTTTTAATTTCAATTTTCTTTTTCTAGATTTTCTTTTTTATTTAATTTCAAATAGATATTAAGGTGTAAGTGGTTTCTTAATGAACTTCCATTTTTAATTTTTGCAACTTTCCATTTTTTTTATTCCACTTCATTTTTTATTCATTTCTTCTCTATTCATTTTTCTTTTTTCTAATTCCAAATAGATCGTTAAGTATCAAGTGGTTTTCTTCAAAATGACTTCAGTTTTTCATTTATGCAGTTTCCATTTTCATTTTCTATTCAACTTCTATTTTTAATTCAAATTTCATCTCCAATTCAATTTCCTTTTTTATTAATTTCCAAAAGATCGTAGGTGAGTGGTTTCTGAATGAATTCCATTTTAATTTTATGTCGACTTTCCATTTTTATTTTTAATCTCACTTCATTTCTTACTTCAATTTTCCTTTTTATTTAATTTCCAAATAGATCGTTAAGGTATAGTGGTTCTTGAATGAACTTCCTTGTTTTTTTATGCAGTTTCCATTTCTATTTTTTTCAAACTTCTCATTTTTATTCAATTTCCATCTTCTCAATCTTTTTTTTATTTATTTCAAATAGATCGTTAACGTGTAGTGGTTTTTTTGAATGAACTTCCATTTTTAATGTTATGCAACTTCTTTAATTTTTATTCCACTTTCATATTTAATCTTCATTCATCCTTTTTTTATTTCTTCAATATAATCGTTAAGGTATAGTGTTTCTTGAATGAACTTCCATTTATATTTTAGCATTTCCATTTTTATTTTTATTCAACTTCATTTTATTCAATTTCCATTCAATTAACTTCCTTTTTTATTTAATTTATCAAATAAGATCGTAACTGGTAGTGGTTTCTTTAATGAACTTCCATTTTTAATTTTATGCAACTCCATTTTTATTTTCACTTCATTTATTCTCATTCTAATCATTTCCTTTTTTATTTAATTTCAAATGATCGTAATAGTGGTTCCTGAATGAACTTCCATTTTTAATTTTATGCAACTTTAATTTTTATTTTTCTTCACACTTTCATTTTTTTAAATTTCCTTTTCTATTATTTCTTTTTTATTAATTTTAAATAGACTTAAGGTGTGAGTGGTTTTCCTTAATGAACTTCCATTGAATTTTATGCACTTCCATTTTATTCAATTTTCCTTTCTATTCAATTTCTTTTTTTATTTAATTTCCAAAAGATGTTAAGGATTGGTGGTTTCTTTGAGATGAACTTCCTTTTAAATTTAGCATTCATTTTGTTTTTTATTCAACTTCCATTTTACAATTTCCTTTTTCTATTAATTTCCTTTTTTTATTTATTTCAAATAGATCGTTAAGGTGTAGTGGTTTCCTGAAATGAACTTCCATTTTTAATTTTATGCACCCACTCATTTTTATTTTTATTCACTTCCATTTTTATTCAATTCTCTTTTTTATTCAATTCTCCTTTTTATTTAATTTCCAAATAGATCGTAAGATAAGTGGTCTCCTGAATGAACTTCCAGTTTCATTATTATGCAGTTCCGTTTCTATTTTTATTCAACTCTATTTTATTCAATTTCCATCTCCATTCCAATCTTTTTTATTCTAATTTCACAACTAGACTCTAAGAGTGCTAGTGGTTTTTTAATGAACTTAAATCGATTTTTTAATTTTATCACTTCCAATTTTTTTTTTATTCCCTTCATTCATTTCTTTTCATTCAACTTCCTTTTTTATTTTCATTTCGAAATAGATTGTTAAGTGTAATTGTTGTCTTCATGTGAACTCTCCATTTTTAATTTTATGCAATTCAGTATTTATTTTTATTCAAACTTTCCATTTTAATTTAATTCCATCGTTTTCTCATTATTTGTCTTTTTTATTTTATATCTTCAAATAGATCGTTTAACGTGTAAGTGGTTTCTGAACTAACTTCCATTGTAATTTTATGCAACTTATTTATAATTTCATTATTTTTTCATTTCCTTTTCTATTCAATTTCTTTTTATTTATTTCCAATAGATCGTTTATAGGTATAGTGGTTTCTGAATGACTTCCACTTTTACATGTTAATGCAGTTTCCCAGTCTATCTAATTTATTCAATTCTTTTTTAATTCATTCCATCTCCAATTCAATTCTTTTTTAATTAATCATTTCGAAACTAGATCGGTTAAGGTGTAGTGGTTTCTTGATAAACTTCCATTTTTAATTTTATGCAACTTTTATTTTTATTTTTATTCCACTTCCATTTTTATTAATTTCTTTTCTATTCAATTTCCCTTTTTAATTTCCAAATAATCGTTAAGGTATAGTGGTTTCTTAATGAACTTCATGTTTAATTTATGTAGTTTCCATTTCTATTTTTATTCAACTTCTATTTTTATTCAATTTCCTCTCCATTCAATCTCTTTATTTAATATTTCCAAATAGATCGTTACGGGTAGTGGGTTTCTTGAATGAACTCCATTTTATTTATGCAACTTCCATTTTATTTTTTATTCCACTTCCATTTTTATTCAATTTTCCTTTTTATTTAATTTCAAATAGACGTTAAGGTATAGTTGGTCTTCTAATGAACTTCCATGTTTATTTTATGCAGTTTCCTTTCTATTTTTATTCAACTTTCTATTTTTATTTCAATTTTCCATCTCCATTCAATTTCCTTTTTTATCTTAATTTTCGAAATAGATCGTTAAGGTAAGGGTTTCTTGAATGAACTCCATTTTTTATTTTATGCAACTTCCATTTTATTTTATTCCACATTCCATTTTTATTCAATTTCCTTTTCTATTTCAATTTCCTTTTTTATTTAATTTCAAAAAGATCGTTAAGGTTATGTGGTTTCCTGAATGAACTTCCATGTTTAATTTTATGCAGTTTCCATTTCTATTTTTATTCAACTTCTATTTTTATTCAAATTTCCACCCCAATTTCCTTTTTATTGATATTTCATCAAAAAACCGTAGTGGATAGTGGTTTCTTCAACTTGAATGAACTTCCATTTTTAATTTTATGCAACTTTTATTTTTATTTTTATTGCACTTCCATTTTTATTCAATTTCCTTTTCTATTCAATTTCCTTTTTTATTTAATTTAAGGTATTGTGGTTTCTGGACAGAACTTTCATTTCTAATTTTATGCAACTTTTATTTTTATTTTTATTCAACTTCCATTTTTATTCAATGTCCTTTTCTATTTAATTTCTTTTTTTTTTATTCAATTTCCAAATAGAACGTTAAGGTATGGTGGTTTCCTGAATGAACTTCCAAGTTGAATTTTTTGCAACTTCCATTTTTATTCAATTTCCAATTCTATTCAATTTCCTTTTTTTATTTAATTTCAAATAGATCGTTATTGTATTGTGGTTTCTTGAATGAACTTCCATTCTTAATTTTATGCAACTTTCATTTTTATTTTTATTCAACTTCCATTTCTACTCAATTTCTTTTTCTATTGAATTTCCTTTTTTATTTAATTTCAAATAGATCGTTAAGGTGTAGTGGTTTCTTGAATAAACTTCCATTTTTAATTTTATGCTACTTCCATTTTTATTTTTATTCCACTTCCATTTTTATTCAATTTCCTTTTTTATTCAATTTCCTTTTTTATTTAATTTCCAAATAGATCGTTAAGATATAGGGGTCTCTTGAATGAACTTCCATGTTTCATTATATGCAGTTTCGATTTCTGTTTTTATTCAACTTCTATTTTTATTCAATTTCCATTTCCATTCAATCTCCTTTTTTATTTAATTTCGAAATAGATCGTTGAGGTGTAGTGGTTTCCTAAATGAACTTCCATTTTTAATTTTATGCAACTTCCATTTTTATTTTTATTCCACTTCCATTTTTATTCAATTTCGTTTTTTATTTAATTTCCAAACAGATCGTTCAGGTATAGTGGTTTATTGAATGAACTTCCATGTTTAATTTTATGCAGTTTCCATTTCTATTTTAATTCAACTTCTATTTTTATTCAATTTCCATCTCCAATCAATTTCCTTTTTTATTTAATTTCCAAATAGATCGTTAACGTGTAGTGGTTTCTTGAATGAACTTCCATTTTAAATTTTATGCAACTTCCATTTTTATTTTTATTCCACTACCATTTTTACTCAATTTTCTTTTTTTATTTAATTTTGAAATAGATCGTTAATGTATTGTTGTTTCTTGAATGAACTTCCATTTTTAATTTTATGCAACTTTCATTTTTATTTTTATTCAAATTCCATTTTTGTTCAATATCTTTTTCTATTGGATTTTCTTTTTTATTTAATTTCAAATAGATCGTTAAGGTATAGTGGTTTCTTGATTAAACTTCCATTTTTCTTTTTATGCAACTCTTATTTTTATTTTTATTCCACTTCCACTTTTATTCAATTTTCTTTTCTATTCAATTTCCCCTTCTATTCAATTTCCAAATAGATCGTTAAGGTATAGTGGTTTCTTAAATGAACTTCCATGTTTAATTTTATGTAGTTTCCATTTCTATTTTTATTCAACAGCTATTTTTATTCAATTTCCGTCTCCATTCAATCCCATTTTTTATTTAATATCGAAATAGATCATTACGGTGTAGTGGTTTCTTGAATGAACTTTCATTTTTAGTTGTATGCAACTTCCATTTTTATTTTTATTCCACTTTCATTTTTATTCAATTTTCTTTTTTATTCAATTTCCAAATAGATCGTTAAGGTATAGTGGTCTCTTGAATGAACTTCCATGTTTCATTTTATGCAGTTTCCGTTTCTATTTTTATTCAACTTCTATTTTTATTCAATTTCCATCTCCATTCAATCTCCTTTTTTATTTAATTTCGAAATAGATCGTTAACGTGTAGTGGTTTCTTGAATGAACATCCATTTTTAATTTTATGCAACTTCCATTTTTATTTCTATTCCACTTCCATTTTTATTCAATTTCCTTTTCTATTCAATTTCCTTTTCTATTTAATTTCCAAAGAGATGGTTAAGGTATTGTGGTTTCCTGAATGGACTTCCGTGTTTAATTTTATGCAGTTTCCAATTCTATTTTTATTCAACTTCTATTTTTATTCAATTTCCATCTCCAAACAATTTCCTTTTTTATTGAATTTCCAAAAAGAACGATAACGTGTAGTGGTTTCTTCAACGAACTTCCATTTTTAGTTTAATGCAACTTCCATTTTTATTTTTATTCCACTTCCATTTTTATTCAATTTCCTTTTCTATTCAATTTCCTTTTTTATTTAATTTAAGGTATAGTGGTTTCTGGACAGAACTTTCATTTCTAATTTTATGCAACTTTTATTTTTATTTTTATTCAACTTCCATTTTTATTCAATGTCCTTTTCTATTTAATTTCTTTTTTTTTATTTAATTCCCAAATAGAACGTTAAAGTATGGTGGTTTCCTGAATGAACATCCAAGTTGAATTTTTTGCAACTTCCATTTTTATTCAATTTCCAATTCTATTCAATTTCCTTTTTTTATTTAATTTCAAATAGATCGTAATTGTATTGTGGTTTCTTGAATGAACTTCCATTTTTAATTTTATGCAACTTTCATTTTTATTTTTTTTCAACTTCCATTTCTACTCAATTTCTTTTTCTATTGAATTTCCTTTTTTATTTAATTTCAAATTAGATCGTTAAGGTGTAGTGGTTTCTTGAATGAACTTCAATTTTTAATTTTATCCAACTTCCATTTTTATTTTTCTTCCACTTCCATTTTTATTCAGTTTCCTTTTCTATTCAATTTCCTTTTTTATTTAATTTCCAAATAGATCGTTAAGGTATAGTGGTTGCTTGAATGAACTTTCATTTTTAATTTTATGCAACTTCCATTTTTATTCAATTAACTCTTCTATTTTATTCAATCCATTTCCCATTCAATCTCCTTTTTTATTTATTTCGAAATAGATCGTTAAGCGTGTAGTGGTTTCCTAAATGAACTCCATTTTTAATTTTATTGCAACTTCCATTTTTATTTTTATTCCACTTTCCATCTTTATCAAATTTCCTTTTTTATTTAATTTCCAAACAGATCGTTCAGGTAAGTTAACCGCTTCTCAAAATAAACCCATAATCCATAACATTAACATGCTTTTATAAAAGAAAACGAATCATTTGAGTTATTCATTAGAGTATTCTTATTGAAAGACATCACATGTAACATCCTGCAACATCAAATAAATGCCTAAGGGCTTTCACCTCGTTTCCAAGCTAACACTTGGACACAAAAAGGAATGAGTACTACTCATTTAACAAGTTAAGCCCTAGGCTTTTGAAAATTTTACATGAAATCTCAAAAATAACAAATAAAACATATAACTAAAGACAAGTCTTCAAAATCCAAACATCAATCCTTCCAGGCTAGTTCCGTGGAGGTGCTTATCACTGAACCCTGGAAAATGATGTTCCATAAAGGGTGAGCGCACAGGCCAGTAGAAATACTAAACCAATATAAGCATTGATAAGCTAAAGCATTCAATAGATGGTTAACCAAGATAATCAATTTTATGATTAAACAGTCTCATGAACACTAATGTCCTAAGAACACATTTCACTTTCCAATTATTATCAACTGGCTCAGAACCTGGCCAAAAACTTACCAACAGTGAAATTATATACTCAATATTCATTAATTCCAATATCAACAAAACAAATGAGCTCATGCTATATCAAAAACACTTCATACTTCCATTTGATACACATTTTAGTGCTATTCCCATAATCATGTAAAAACACTTCAATATAATAAGCACCACATAAAAATGGTGCTAAATGGAGTCCATCCCTATCTCCTCCAAACAAAAATCCGTTTAGAGGTCCAATCCCTAATCTTTCCTAACCGTGGAGTAAACATCCCCTATCTCCTCCAACAATATGCATATGCAATGCTCATCAATACTGTAATTCTATATTAATTCAATGTCCTAAATTTTATGCACTTAACAAATTGATTAGTTTCCAATTTTCCCTAATCCGCATGCAATGGTACTACAACAAGCACGACTTCTCCACCGACTAGCCGCAAAACGTTATTTCTAGACTCAAAAAAAATAAATATACCCAACAATTCAATAGGCGAGTGATTTATATTAATCCAACTACACCCATTTAATCAATAATTCCTCAAATTTTCATGGATTTAACCAATTCCCCCCAATTTCTTAAATTAACTTACTCAAATCAAATTTAGCAATTCAACTAGGGTTTTTTTTCCCAAAATTTCAAACGTGTCTCCAACCTATCAAAATACAAACTTAGAAAAAGCATATAAAATGGAGTAGGAAATCCCTACCTCGAAGAAAATACCCGTATCGGAGAAGATGGAGATGAAGACCAAAGACCCAACGTGCCTTCTCCAAATCCCAAGTTTCTCAGATTAAAAACGAAGCCCTCAACTCCTGCTAAACTTTTTAATAAAGCTCTAAGGTGAAACCTCACTCTAAGTAGAGCTCAATGAAAGAGAGAAGGTTGTGTAGAGGAGAGAGAGAGATAAAAACACTCCAGGGCGGTTTTTAAAAAGTTTGAAGGAAAAGTAGTTCAAAAAAGTGATCCAAAAAGTGAAATCGCGGACTGATATAATCGACTCTACGCTCGAGCGTAGAAAGCCCCGTCGAGCGTAAGACACAGAATATGCTCCGACGCGTGCAAAGAAAGCGTCGAGCGTCGATTGCAACCCTTCCAGAAGTTTTGCAGCGCTAGCACCGCTCGAGCGTCCAACTCCCCGCTCGAGCCGGAGGAGCAAAAACAGGGATCACGCTCGAGCGTTAAAAAACTACCGCTCGAGGCAGAAGAACTCGCAAGAGCAAAATACTTCGGGAGATTGGAAAATCACGCTCGAGCGTAAATTTCCCGTCGAGGCGGAGAAGCAACAACGAGGGACCGCTCGAGCGGTTAGAACTTCCGCTCGAGCGTGAAGGCCAAAATCTGGGCCATCACCTATTGGCATCTAAATCACCAACCTGTAACAGACCCGCCCACAACATAATACTTCAACATACAAAGAGATTAAAGGACAACAACAACCAATAAGTAATGACAGGCATCCACGGAACCTAAGTTCGGATACAATAATTTAAAAGGAAAAGACTCGTTGGGTCGCTATAAACCGTCCCTCCTTAAAAGAATTTCGTCCCCGAAATTAAGCAAGGTTTCGAAAACAGTTTTTCTCAAATTCCAAACATATGAACTGCACTAATAACAACTTACCCCACACCGGCATTCCATTCTTAACAAAGAGGCATGGCCACAATATGCAAAAACAACCATATATTTCAACCTGCACTTACACTATGCAATTTTCTTTCATTTCAACAATTTTCAATATATTCAATATATACATGGTTTTTCATTACACGTTCCATTTCGAGGCAAGTTCCACAATATTTTTCATTAACCAAAAACATTCTAACTGTTTTACAGCTTAAGAACATTATAAAAGCTTTAAAGGTTCGACAATATCAAATCTTAACTACAATAGATTACCAATCACAATCAACATGTCCGGATATTTCTCGCGGCCTTCCAACTCCCGTTCCCTTGGCTTCTCCACCCCGTGATGTTTCCACAAAACTTTCACCAAAGGAATGGTTCTGCCTCGCAAGACTTGGTCCGCTTATCCAAGACGCTACGGTCTCTCCTCATACGAGACATCCTGCATCAACTACTAATCGGTCAATCATACATGTGGATGGATCCGCTCAATACTTCCGAAGCATACTCAATGAAACACGTCATGTACTCCAGACACTGCGGCGGCAAAGCTAAACGATAAGCGCGTCTTCGCCAATCCTTCCTTCAAGGATTCAAAAGGACCAATGATCGAGGGGATAACTTTCCCGCTGCTTCCAAACCTCATCAATCCCCGGTCTTTGGTGATCCATCTTCACAAAAGACCTGATCACTCACACTCAAACCCAAAGGTCCTCCTCCTTACGGTCGGCATAAGATTTCTGACGACTCTGCGGCTGTAACAAGCCTCTTCACGGATAAAGCTCAACCTTCTCTGTCGTTTCCCTCACTAACTCCGGACCCAAAAAGGGCATCACCCACCTTCGGCCCAACAAACAGGAGACCGTACACGGTCGGCCGTGATAAGGCCTCTCAAACGGTGCCATAACCGATACTAGACCTGGAAGCTTGTTGTTGTAGGCAAACTCCACTAATGGCAAGTGCCTCTCCCATGCCCGCTTAAAGTCAGAACACAACCCGAGCATATCTTCAAGATCTGAAATAGTCGCTCGGACTGCCATCAGTCTTGAGGATCGATAAGCTGTGCTAAAGGTCCAACTTACGGTCCTAAGGCGCTCCTGCAAGCCTCTGCCATAATCTGGCAGTTAAAACGGGGTCCCTATCGGAGACGATCGTCACTGGAAAACGTGCAACCTCCAACTATGTCCGAATATCCAAGTTCGGCAAGATGATCTAACTGAATCTCTAACGCGCATAGGAATGAAGTTGGCCGCTTAGTCAACCGGTCTAACAAACCACCCAAATAGCATCACTGCCCCGCTGAGTCTGGAGACCTACAAGAAGTCCATAGTGAATGGCTCCCACTTCCACCTCGGCAATAGGCAAGGGTTGCAACAAACCGCTTGGCCTCTGATGTTCGGCCTTCCACTTGCTGACAAGTGGACTTTAGACAAAAGCTGCCAACGTCTCTT